>BMAW01115994.1:267809-286142 GCA_019974015.1 Nephila pilipes | reverse complement strand
TGGTTGACGAGAGTATTAAGATCTAAAATAAGACGATAATTATTTTAAATTTAATATACTTATTAAATAAATTAAATGATATACATGCTATACAAAAACAAGGTCAAAAAGCTGAAACTTAGGTTTAGAAATTTAATCAAAATAGCCCTCGATTTTAATGATTACATGAAATATAGAATCAGGAAATAAGTTACACCAAGCATGACAACCTCGCGGCCCACCTCAAGTAACTGGCTGTTACAAATCTCTTACTAAAATATCTCATCTTCATTCTTAAAGTTTCTAATTTTTCACGATTATTAATAATTACCACAACATTCATCAATGATTTATTAGCAGTCGTGTTGAATCGAAGCACCATTTCCCCTATCAATAATAATGTGGAATATTTTAGAAGCCGATTGTAAAATAATACCAACAACGTCATTCGTCTTTAACTTCTATCCTGGTATGATTAATATTAAATATTCTACTTTCAGAGAACAAGAAAAAATAAGTTTATCAATTTGTGCAGTCTATGCAACTATGATACAAATCACTATTGTTCTATGAAATGTTCTTAGAGAAGTAAAAAACTAACAAAAAACAGGGTTTTAAATATTTATAAACAGGTTTATTTATAAACAGGGTTGCATGGCTTTTACTTGTTTGAAATCGGCCCAAGGCTACAAATGAGTTTGACACCTGAGTTACACCATTGACAATGAGAGTCACCGTTTGTTCGCCTTTTTTTAATGTTAATATTTTCAGAGGAATACATTCTTAAGATTTGAGACAGTTTGAAATAATTCCTACGTTAAAAACTTTTCCTTCTTAAATGTAATCATTTCATCTTATTACAGGAAGTATATGATATGTTTAATGACATTTTAATTGTAGTAAAAATCCCCCTGCGGACAAATACAGTTTTCTAAGGATGATAAACTAATACATTTTATTTTAATTATTTAAGGAAAAAAAGAATTTTTTTTTTTTTTTTTACGAAACAATAAAAATATTTTTGCAAAGTAAAGATGCTTTAGTAGCAACTAAGTGCTGTTAACTTATGATTCAGCAGAGATACCAAAAAAAAGATCAAAATGGGGGAATAATAGACTTTATTGCTCTATATCCCATAAAATAAATAAATAAATAAATAAAGGTCAAAATATTACAAGTATTTTTCGGGAAGTGTAAATAGAGTAACTGGATGGAATTTCAAAAGGTGTATTATTAGCTACAGCATTAGTAACATCATTTGCGATTTAATAATTAAGGAATCTGAATTGCATCTTTAATGCGGAAACGAGAGAAATAAGTACAGGAAATAAATTGAAAATAAGCGATTATACAAAAATAGTAACGTATAAAATAAAAAAAATGACTGATTCAAATGATTTATCATTCATTACGTAAATTTTATCATTTCGTGAAATTCGGAATTTATTTAGAATCATGTCCTTTCAAATAGCTATGAAGATAAAATTAATTCTTATTTTCATATATTTCTAATTGTTTCCTACACCAAAACAAAACACAATCAATTTTTTTTCTTCTCTAAATTAATTACAATCAAAATAAAATTTTACTTATACCTTAAAAATGATTTCACTTAAACGCTCAGATATACCAGATATTTTTTTTTAAACTATTAATTAATTTCTAAATTTTCTTATATGTTAGTGAAGAAAAAAATTTTGGAAAAAGTATTTCTGTATTAAATGAAAAGCTTAATAAAATATAACTTTGACATCATTTTTTTTTTTTTTTTTTACATTACGTTTTAACGAGGAAATATTAAGCAGTTTCAAAATCCAAATTTCTGCAACATTAAAATTGCTTAGCGTATTTTCTGTCTTAAGCATATCCAAAAATGTAGCTGCTTTATGAAAATCGAATTTCAAACGTTTGAACGAGGTAAAAACAAAAATACTGACTTCTTAATTGCTTATCAAACAGAATAATTCGATTCCATTTTCGGTCAATTTTTGGCTCACTATTTAAATGTAAATTAATGTATCAGTAGACAGGTAAAAATATAGACTTGATTTCGTAAGAAATTTTAAAATGTATAATGGGCACATTTAACATAAAATCAACCAATTGACTTTCGATTGTGCGTTTGTCCTCAATACTTCTTAAGCTGTAAAGTTTCTGAATTTCGTCCATAGATGGCGCTGCATGACCTTGAATTTAGTTGATATAAATCCTTCATTTCTGAAATTATCAGTTTAGCCCAGCCGCTATGCGTCTGAAATGACGTGAAGATGTTAGATCCACAATGGGAATTAAAATAATAGCGAGAAACATTTTGGTCGAAACTGCTCTCTCGTAAACCAATTAGTTAATTTTAAAATATTTAAATGAGTCAGGGGATTTTAGTTCATCATTTTTACATCATTTAGTATATTCAATTTTTGAAAAGGTAAAAGTCTGTCCATTAAACTCTACCAGACAAGTTTTATTTTTTTTAACTACCACAAATCTTTGTATAAATGAGTTCAGTGAGTATGGAAGTTTTTTTTCGGTCTCTGATGGACCATAACTTTGTTACCAAAAGTTACGAACAAACACGTTTACTTTTCAATTCAATCACTGTTAAGATGCAGGTATTTGTCATATTGGTGGTTGAGCTTCCTGATCCCCTTTTCGAAGAGCGTTGTTGCTAGTGCTGTAAGATGTCCATCTCTTTGTTTCGAAGCTCCTCATTGGTTTAGAAGCTTTGGCCTCCTATCCAGTTCTTTTAATTTCAGGGTGAGACGAAAATCACTCGGCTCTATGCGCCGAAGGATCACGCTTAAACTGTTCCAGAAGGTATTTGGTTGCTGCAGCTTTGTGGGCCATTCACGCACAACAGCATCACTGATGCAATTTTCACCGTATGTTTGGCTCATTCCTGCAGCGTTTCACCTACGCATTTTTTTAAATTTTGACATAGTTTTGTTAACGTTGAACTAAAAGCAACACGAGGACCATTGGCAAAGGACCTCGCAACTTTGGATCTCGGTCAAACGACGAGGACGAACCTGAACAAGTATCCCCTCCCCTAACTTCCACACCACACCACACCACACCACACCACACTACACCAATGAGTGGACTTTGAGCCTCGACAGATTTAACCCCCCGGTTACGCGGCAGATCTTTTGTGGAACACTATGTAAATCGAACATTGCAGGAACATCAATTGTACCTACCAGCCATGTTTAAGTGCTTACAGCTCGGCTTAGCATGGCTAGATGGCGTCGGTAACAGCAGATGTTACAGTTAAAGAGATGCACTATGGCCCACCGCACCCCCCCTCCTACCACTTGTCTGGTCGTTTAGCAGCTCAACCAGAAGTTGAAATAAAAAACTGTTCCTTATAAATAACTAGACATTTCATTTAATATTTATCCACAAGACCTTCCATTTAAAAGTCATTGAATTCATGTTTCACCAAGAAGAAAATTCATTTAGAATTAATTACCTGAGGAATGACTTCTCTTTTGGAGATACTATTTGATGAATGGACGTTGTCATCTGACAGAACTTCTCTCGGGCAAGAAACTTGATGATTTCCTCCACAGTATTCTACAACTGTGTCGCTATCCTCAGTCCTATAATATTACATATGCATCAGTACACAGTTAAATTCCTAGGTAATTGAGAAGTTATAACTATTCTAATTTTGCAATTTTTGATTTTGTTGTTAAAAAACAATGTGCGCTTTTATGATATCATAAATGCATAGTGTACGAGAATTCAATTTCTCTCTCTCTCTCTCAACAGAACGCTAGAAAATTGAATTTCAAAATTGTAAACACAAAGGTGTAACGTCACAGAGAAAATATTTGAATTTGCATTTTGTTTAAAATGAGGTCCTTCAGATTCTGGTACATTTCCCCCAAAATCTTTTTTTTTTTATCTATAATGCTGATAATTTCCGCATTATAATTTGAGATTATTTCTTGTCTTGTGAACTCAATTTTTTTCTAATAAGCAACTCACAAATTTTAGATAATGAGCAATACTTGTTTTAAAATTAAGAGAAATGTGAATCATAAAGTAAAAATTATTTTAAAAATTTAAATTTTGAAATTACAATTATGCTCAGTGCGTATAATGTTACGTTTATAAACCATCTACGAATTCTTAAAATTGCAAATGCGGTAGATTTTAAATAAAAGCCGTAGTTAAATGTATTAACACGGCTTACAAATATTAATACATATATCGATTTTCAATAACTAATATAAAATTATTTATTTAAATCGTATTGACGAATAGATCGCGAATTTGATTTTATGTTTTAGAGTTGCTTTCATTGTGAAAAAAATATTCGTCTGTAAGTGTTGCTTATAGTTTTCTATAAAAATTGTTCAAACTTATTTAAATTATTTATGTTCAGAGAGAGAATATAACTTATTTTCATTAACTTTTGTCTTTTTACAAGAATCAACTAAATTTTTTTTATCATTATGAATTAGTATTTTATAATAACGTTTCAAAGAATTCTCGGTATATCGGTTTTGTTTGCGATCACTAATTTGGTAGATAAGTTATGACCTTCGCACGAGTAGATACGAGTATACGAGCAACATATGTCATCAATGAACAACTCGAGAATCATGCTAAATGTATGTTAAATCTAACTTCATTTTCTAAGTCCTAATGTTGTATGGAAGTTTGGAATGTAAAAAAAAAAAAAAAAAAAAAAAAAAAAAAAAAACCAGATTTAAACATCGCGATCTCCGTAATCAAAATAGGTATAAATTTAGTTTAATTCATGAATAAAAAGAGACAAATTTCGCATCAGATACAAAAATCAAAATAAACATATCATATGCATCAAATGCATAATTTGCTTTAATTTCTTTTTTTGTTTATTACATATTAACCCAATAAATATATTATTTCATGAAGAGGTTTTACTTAAAATGCGTTCACAATATTTTTTCTCTCACCATAAATTAATTTCCAAGCAAGCATGGTATTTATGTAAGAACTTCTAGTTTTTGTCGGTAAAGCAGAATAAGATTTAATATTTATCTCCGTCATACATGTGACAAAGTTATTGAGAATTTTTGTTTTTGTTTTGTAAATTTAAGTTAAAATCTTTAAAAGATTTTAGAAACAGAATGATATATTATTTTCATTCTCAATTTTAAGCAACTAAATACACACAGATTTTGATGTGTTTATAAAATAAGATTTTCTATGAAAAGACACAGTTAATTACTTATTTCTACTTCCTGAAATCTTATTTTGTAAATATCGCTATCTGTGAGTATTGAATTTCTAATCTTATTGAGAAAGTTTTATCACTGTTATTTAGTGCATTTTTTAATGTGTTACCATTGTAAAAAAAAATCTCCTGTCATATTTTTAAGCTTTTGGCTTGAATATAAATTAATTCTAAGTTAATAACAGCTTTGCTGCTTTTTTTGTAACAAAAAAAGATGCCAGCCTGAAACTCTTTGTTGTAGAACTTTATGTATGTAGGTTTTTATAAATGTTATCAATTTTATTAAATAATTTTCTTTTAAATTTGAAGTTGAATGTGATGTTATTGCACAGCAAAAACATCCGTAATTGTCTGGAATGTAGGAAGATGTATAGTGGTAAAACAATTCGATCGCGTAGAGTAAGGATGCATTCGCTTGATTCATGAATTCTGTGACTAACACACACACACACTCAGTTTTATTATTTTTGTATCATATTAGCGTAAATGTAACCTTGACACAAGCTAACATATTTGTTCAATGAAATTTGTGGTTTTCATCGTTTTGATTCAAAATTGTACGTTGATTTCCGTTATGCATTTCCTACTAGGAAAAATAAATGTGCGTCGTGGTTGAGTAATTTATTATAAATATATCAGCAAAGATTTATTTAATATTGGAATACTTTTCTGGACATCTGGAAGCAAAATTTGTTAATTTAATATTTGAGAGCATCATTAGCGCGCTATATTTTAAGCAGGCTAGGTGTAATTTACAATGAAAGTTTATTTGTCACTAAACATTATCGATAATAAAACTGGTATCAGAGGAAATTAATGTTAGATAATACAGCAATTAAGGTAATGAATCAATGTTTATTTTGTTACTTGTTATGACATAATCGTACAAGAATCTTCTGCTCTATACGCCAATGCAAGTTATTTGTAAACAGTTTTGTTTGGTTTACAGGAACAGTTTTAAAATGACTTACATTCAATAATTGATAAATTTTAACAACTACATATAAATTTGCATCATTAGTGGTAATATCAGAATACTTTCAAAAGATGGATACATGTATTAAAACGATGCTTGAACAACAACAACAAAAAAAAAAAAAAAAAAAATTAAATTGTGTCCTCTTCATTTGACTTGTCTCATAGAACAATATGCAATTTTATTTTTCTCTTTCCGTACATATTTCTGAAATATTTGGGAAGAGGTTGAATATGTAATCTAATCAAACGCGATTAAATAATTTTAGACTTTAAAAATATTCCAAATGTGTTGTGAGCAACTAAGTCAAAACTCACACAATCACAAACGCACGCACACAAAACTTCGATTTATTTCCCCTCCCCCCCACGTTTATTAATGTTATTTTAGTTTCTCTTGGCAAGTCTGAAGCAGAAAGGCTTACTTTTGTTATACTCTTTGAATTAAAGGCTTATAATATGTTGTTCAAATAAAATAGGTATTTATTTCTTAGTCTATTTAGTTTAGTATTAGAATCCTGGATATTTGTAGTTAAACGAAGAAGCAACCTTAATCTACAAAGGTTTTGGTCATTTTTATTATTTCTTAGCTCATTACGATACGTACCCTAATTTTTACAAATACTACTACTACCGAAACACAAAAATGGATATCAACTACAAAAAAACCTTTTCTTTTTGAACCGTAACAAAAACGAAAATTGAATTTTTTTTTTGTATTCTTACAATGAAAAGGAAGTTGTCATTAAATGCGAGAAAAATGTATACAGGATTTCCGAAAGATTAGATTAAATGCTGACAACCGATATTAATTAGGTCTGCCCCCCAGGAAATGGGACATGATAAGAATTTGTAGGGTGAAATCATTGAAGAAGTCACAAGGTGTTGAGAGTGGCGTAAGATAGGGTTCACATTCATTCTCAATGCCATACTCGTCATCCGGTGTGACGCTTTCGCACAGAAATAATGTTCATGAAATGTCCATTCAATTTGTAAAATAAGAAAGATTTTTCTTCGATTTTTTTTTATTTTCGGGATAACAAAAGGTAAGTACATGCACGCACGTACACACACATATACTCACAACTTAAGCATTGGATCCTTCTATTTGAACAGTATGATACATCCAACACGTGAATTAACACATTTTATTTGCAATGAAATTTACTTTTGATGTATCTCTGATATCTCTTTTGATGTAGCAACATTCCTGACAAAAATTATTTGTTGGTATATAACAATCATTACTCCCAAACCCAATTCTCTTAAATTATAAGTACATGGCATCTATTTTTTTAAAAAAGTATTGGTCCCGAGTACGATTCAGCATTTTCTGTACAAATATAAGATGATGAGATGCGTTGGTGAGAACTTCCCATTTACTTTAGTATATCTTCTTATAAGAATGCCTACGTTTTTATTAATGCTTCATTCTGTATTTATAAGTGAATAATGAAATATTTTTCATTGCTTATAAATTTATTAAAATATTTATTTAGATAGTCTTATATATACCTCTTCATTTTTTATTAAACAACTCTTTACTCCTACTTTTTGAATCCTACCTTTAAAAAAAAAACAACTCAAAATGAGTTTTAAAAATAGTGTGAATCAACTAACAGAGATTCAAAACGAGCCATTAAAATATGTTATGAAACACAAAATAATTCATTGAATCCAATGTATTCCATACCTGATATGTAAGGTAATGTTGGGGTGAGGAAAATGTCTGGAGATATAAACAGAACAGAATATATAGAGGCCAGAAGTGTCTTCTAAACGCTCTTCGGAACATAGCTCAGGTAGGAGCGTTGCATTCAATTCCAGCAAGTGAAGTTCGGAACCTAATTCTGAAAAGCACAAGCATTCATATCTTATCAAACAATATTAATTAAATAAAACAAATATTTTAAAATGGTTTCAAGAACATCGAGGTTGATTTTCATTGAAATATATTCTTGGAAATGTTCTGATTGCGATTACTTGAAATATAAGGAAAAAACTTAAGCAAATTTTAGCTCTAGCATTAAAATATTAGTTTCAAAGTGTGTGTATAAAATATATTTACTTTTATTATTTTTATATGTAACATGCGTTAATCAATTTTGTTATAACGTAACTTTCAAGACCCTCTTTTTTTTTTTTTTTTTTCAAAAAAGATGAAAGTGAACAATTTGTGAAAATATTCACTTTCACACCAAAGGCGATGAATCAACACCTAAGAAAAGAATGAAAAATTCCAACACTTTCATTTTTTTTCCTTGATAATCAAGTGTGTCATGTCGTTTGAAAGATAAAAGTTTAAGCCATTTAAAGATATTAAAAAGTAAAAACTGAATTTTTGGCCGAATTTTATTTACCCAGTCCTCTTAAAGTCCCTCTAAGACCCCTTAACCGCTGGGAACACATCGCCTTTGGTGTGAAAGTGAATATTTTCAGATTAGAATGCTAACCTTGATATTGACATCACCTTATCGGAACTTGAAAATACAAGTAATGGTGAAGTTTGTTGGCGCAAAAGCCATATATGGTTTTGCTGCGCCAAACAAGGTGTAATTGTAATCTGAATGTTTGGAATAATGGTGGGGAAAAAGATAAATATTGGTTGACAAGAAGGGAGGTCGAAAATAGAGAAGGATCGCTTAGGTATTCTGGGAGGGTGCATCACCTGTGTTTAGCAAAGACGGTAAGCCCCACGAGAAAGAAAAGATCACTAGTGTGTCTCGGGGAAGTAAAGACCATATTTATTTGAATGCCATTCTATCAATAAAGCCTTTTTCTGCTTTTTTCCCCCTATAATGTATGGGTACAATTCATCTTTTGGCTACTATGCTTTCATCAAACTTAAAGTTCTACATTGTGTCTCTGTAGAGTGAATTTATGCCACCCAGTTGATTTTTTTTCGAAATTGTGGCACGATTTGAAAAGTTGCTTAAGTTTTGCTCACTAGTGTACACCGCTCGAAAATTCATTAAAACGAAAATTTAAGTAGAAAATTAATGAAATTGCTTTTCTCTTGAAAGAAAACTCCAATTTTGTATTCTAGAATGTGAGATAACTATTTGAATTATTTTATCAACATCTGAACTATTATCAATTTCCTCAAAAAATATTCTTGAAAAACCTAGATTCTCTTTGAAATGTCATTGAAATTTCGCAGATTGTAAACACCGTGTGAGTTAGTGACTGTTGTGCCTCATGTCGCAATAACTGCAACTGGTTATGCTCCACCAGACGATGTGTAATTGTCATATAAATGAAAGAAAGAAGGCAGAAAAAAAAGGGGGATAACTGACAAAAAAAAGAGGGTCGAAAATAGAGAAGAATCGTCAGTGTGTCTCGGGATGTTTCACCCGTACTTACATAAAAGAGGAAAGCTCCTGAGAGAGGACCACATAGTGGAAAAAGCATATCTTCGTGAAAATTCTAGTGATAACATACCTCATTATCAAAATATCAGATTCAAAATTATATATTTTTCCGTATTCTCACAAGCAAGTCAGTTATTATCATTAAATGAATGGAATATAAATTTTACAATCCCAGTTTATATAGAGAAAGACGTTTGTTTTGCGTAGTAAATTTGTCAAATACGTATTTAAAATAATAAAATGTTTATGAGGGGAAATAACACAAAACATTTCTTAAATGGAAAGATAAAATGTGTTATTAAATTATCACACTGATCAGAGTAGATATGTTATTCGTAAACATAAATTTGCAATAAATTTTTAAAAAAATTATTTCTATTAAACAAGATATTCTTTACCAAGATATTGTGCAACATTATAGTGGATATACAAAAATCTTCATTTTATTTCAGTGAGATATCTTTCATTTTAAGATATCTCCAGCAAAATATCATACCTGATCGAAATATTGGATTGTTTTCAGCATTTTCGTCTTCCGATTCAATCATGCGTTTCTTTATTTTGTGAGCATCCGATGAAAGACTTTGGTGTTGATTAGCTTCAGGAATTGCATCATCAGGTGTCTGCTGTCTCAGGTTCTCGTTATCATCTTTCTGATTAGGAACATTTAACTTTTCTCCCCCTGAAAATATTATAAATTTTTATGCTCAAGATACTTAAGTATTTGAACAAAAATTACGAGATAAATGAAAACTGATACTTAAATATCATCATATATTCACATATTACATATTGCATGCGTATATGTAGAAGATAAAGCACATGCAATTGCTTTAATACAACCGATTGATTGTTTGTTAACGTAGCACTTAAAAAAAGAAAAATGAAGCCTATTGGTGAGACGAACTTCGTAGTTTTGAATCACGGTTAAATGATGAAGACCACGCCTGACTCAGATCTTCTTTTTTAACTTCCACATCAAGCTGAAGTGAGGATTTTGATACGCAATGGATTAAACATGTGTCAGTCCCATTACACGTAGGGTTTTAATTGTAACCACCAAAGGGTATAATTCAAAATCATACTCATAATATATATATATATATATATATATA
The DNA here is from genome assembly GCA_019974015.1 of Nephila pilipes. NCBI lineage: Eukaryota > Metazoa > Arthropoda > Arachnida > Araneae > Nephilidae > Nephila > Nephila pilipes. The sequence continues at coordinate 275,475 of BMAW01115994.1, read as the reverse complement.
TATATATATATATATATATATATATATATTTACACACACACACACACACACACACACACACACACACACGTGTGTGTGTGTGTGCATGTGTATGTGCGTGTGTATATGCGTGTGTATACCAGAGTTAAAGTTTACTGTGTACATTTTCGAAATTTTCAGAGAAGAGAAGCATAAAAATATTTTTTTTGAGTGTTTCTTCATTAAAAGTTTGTTTCTAACCGAATATTTCTTAATAAATCTTTATACATTTTATTCCTTGTACTACTGACTTTTAAATTATAATACTTTTTTAAAGCTTACTACTTTTTAAAGACTTTATTGATTACTACATAAAAAAAAATGACACAGTTCTTTTTAGCTCCAGCTCACATATGCGCATTATACATTTCTCTCTTTTGGGAATTTTACCATTTTTTTTATTTTATTTTTAAGGTAACATGAACTGAAAAAGAGACGTATTATTTCAACAATTTTTTACCCTTCTTTATTCAAAATTCAGAATATTTCAAAGGTAATAAAGTAGAGAAATAGTTCTTTATCCTGTCTGTGATCATACAATTTTTTTCTTTCTTACTGTATCTAATTTATTGCAATAACTCCTATTTTAATTAGAAATATTATTTATTAATAGAAGTCTGATTAATATTTGTATCGACTTGTGATCTATTAATAAAATCACGCATTCAATTCCCATGCATTTATTTTTCTACACGATGTGTCCTATTTAAGTAGGTATCATGATGCATCAGTTAAAATCGAAACATATTTTATTTTGAATCGGGAAAGACAGTAAATTTGAATTGAGAATGTAAAATTTATTGTAAGAGAAGGAAGTACTCAGTGATTTGACAAATTCTAAATAAAAATCAAATCATAGTTTTGAGACATATCTAATAACGGACTTGAAGACATAGTATTAATCATCTCACTTTGCTTAAAATGAAAAATGAGATGCTTAGTAATATACGAAAAACTTCTTTCATCTATAAAATGAATTTAAAAGGAGGGAGCCAGTTGAAAGAAATGCGCATAGTTGAAAATTATACTACATATTATACATTTCGTTCCAATCGTTCACGTTTTATAAATCCCTTTCTTGGAATGAACTTCTATAAGAAAAGAAATATTTCTTTTTAAGGTGAAAAAATTGAACAGCCAACTATTTAATAAATGTTATTTTGCAGAAGCCAAAAATTAGTAGAAATATCTTGATATAGGTCGATCACCAAAAGAACTTTGACTCCCCTGCGTTACGAAGTATTTTCTATTATTTTTTTTGTAAGTATCGAATAATGTATCGGTTTAATAAGTTGCTACATTACTTATAAATCGTTCGCGTTTTTTCTTCCCTACAGGAATGCAACCTATTACTTTTCTCTCCAAATCTTCAAGGGTGAAAAAAAAAAAGATTTCATTGTGGTCTACTTGTACGAAACATCTCGTACATGAAGCGACCATTTATTTAATCCTTCAAAACAGGACATTTAAAATATATTTGGTATTATTTTCGAACAAAAATGAAATTCTTGTTAGGATTTCTTCACGTTTACTTTGTCGATTAACGTATCTTTATGATCAACGACTACCTACCATATATTTTCACTTTTCTACAGCTTATTCATAAGAGAAAATACTCTTTCTATTGATGCATTAAAATATTCTTCCTACGGTTGCCTTTTTTTTAAAAAAAATTGTTACAGAGGGTTGCTTTCTTTCTGAAAACGGGATATTTTGGCATTTGCGGGAAGCTGTGCTTGGAGACAATGGAACAGGCTACTTCAAAACGAGACGTTCCTTCAAATTAAGCACTACGCAAAAGAGATAGATGTCAAGTGACCAAAAGTAAATTATTTGATAAATGTTTCCCTATACTCTAAGAAAGATAGTTTTTGCCTAATGTAGGACACAAATTTGAATTTTTTTTTTCATATTAAAAATATTCTGACAGTATTATTAAATTCTTCTTTTAATGTGCTGTAGAGAGAGAGAGCTCATACTTCGTTCAGTTATAATATTGCTTATCGATGCAACTGCTATCGAAATTAAAATTAATAATTATCCACCTTTGCGAGATAATTTCCTTATATTCATAATACCCTCTCAATCGATGCCATTTTCCAGGAGGATTTTTATTAATTTATAAATTCTAGTCAAAATGTAATTATTGCTGGAGATAGATGCTCGTCGCAAGGTGGCATGATTCAAGATCAAAACTTGCTTTTGGCTTTAAAACTCAAAAATATTATAAGCAGAACTACAGGTGCTAGGAGTTTGTAGCACCATGCACACTAACACATTAACCCTGGGTCCCGACCGAAGCCAGTTCTATCGTGATCTTGCAATCTTTAAAATATTCCTTTTAATTATGATATAAGAGTCATTCATGATCTGAGTTCAGATCATTTACAGTCATTTGACTCTTAACACTAACTCTGCGTTTTTAAAATTACCGACAACTCTCTACCAATTGGAGAACTTTTAAAGGTGCAAATTCAAAACCCCTCCCTATTCCAAACACCTCAACAATGAGATATTGAAAATTCTATAGAACAAATTGGACAACTATTTCCGAGGCGCATGACGGCCTCAAAACCAAAATTTAAACCTCCTCCTCTGAGACTCCTATAAGAAATCAGAACCAAATTCATCATCTGCAAAAATTGTACGGAGGTCTGGCAAAGATGTAGGAATCCGGCTCATAAAATCTAGACTCCATTACACTCAACAATGAGAGATTAAACGAGAAATCAACACTTTTCCCAGGAAAGAGATGGGAAAACATTGAGCCTCTCGCCTGATACAAACACCCTTTGGAGAAACCTCCCGACTCAAAACGCTTTTCACGCATTCCGCCTGAAGGGCGCCCCAGGTAGTGTTGCTGTAGCTCCTATTGAAAAGGCGGAAGTTATAGCTGATAGCCTTCAAAAACAATTCGAACAAATGAGGCGAATCCAGATTCTCAGCTCATGTACTACTCGAAAAGATCCAAGGATTTTGGCCTCCCCGCGATTAGACCTGGAACCGGTCGGAGCTGGCAGAATTTGGACTACGCCACAGCACCAAAGGTAAGAGGCTCCGAGTTGGATTTAATTTCTAATCGCATTCTTAAAAAATCTCTCTTAAATTTATTTTCTTCTCATTTACTCTTTAACTTTTTTAATGGAGAACTGCTGCTTCCTAAGGCCTGGAAGATCGCCGTGGTGGTCCCATTCTCAAGCCCATTCCGATGGTTCAAATCCTCTAAGTATCGCCCCATATCGTTACTCAGTTCGCTGAGCAAAGCATATGAATGTGTTATTTTGGCTGCCTGGACAGTTCTGCAATTCCAAGTATTGTTATTCAGAGCAATGGTTTTGTTCTAAGTGCTCTGGTAACACAGTTGCCTTAGAGTTACTGAGATGGTCCAACATGACTTTTCCAATAACAAGCCACGGGTATGCTTTTTTTATCTGATATTGCTTAAAGCTTTTGATGGGAGAATTTGGCATGATGGGCTCATTCCAAGATGATGCGACTTGAATTTCGGACCAACTATCAAGGTATACCTCGTTCCTTGACTCTCGCGGTTTCCAGAGTTCGAGTCGAAAACGCAGTCTCCTCCCCGACCAATCCTTGGTAGAGTCCCCAGGGATCGATTTTAAGTCAAGAATTTTTCTTTGTACGTAAATGACATCGAAGGCTGCCGACATTCACTAGCAATGTATGCTGATGACACTGTAATATGTCCCCGGACATCTGCAATCGAAAAAATTATTGAAAAGGTGCAGAGATACATTCTCGTTTACAGCTCGAAACAGTGACTGGAAAATTAAGATTAACCATCTAAAAGCGCTTGCCTCCTCTTTACGAAACAACGTTGTATTGGCAATTTGCCAGCAGTCACCCATTTTGATCAACCCATCCCCTGGGTCACTGAATATAAGTACCTAGGGTTAATTTTGAACGCCAAATTAAATTTGCCCACCACATCTGAAATGCCCATCAAAGGCTATCGGAATAGGCAGTTTAACTCCACTCAGCGATTTCTCGAAAGAATCAAGCTGGCGATCAGGCACAAAATCATGCTCACAAGTCGATCCTGAGACCGATCATGTTGTACGCATCGCCTATTTGGGCGTCCGCTGCAGCCACCCATCAAACGACTGCGTCTTTCAAACATTCACCTTAGAAAAAATGATAAATGCGCCTGGTTTTGTCGGAATGAAGTCCTGCATAAAGATCTAAGGTGAACCAATTCTAGAGTTCATTAAAAAAGCAATCATTAAACTTCTTCAACAGGATCCCTCAAATACCTAATGCACTGCTTCAACAACTCCCCGCGTATGATCATTAGATCATCTTCATAAAAAAGAACAAGGCATAGCTCGGACATTCATATGTCATTTCCCAGCCTAAAGGCTGCGAGCGCACTGAAGTAATGCATCAATTGATATCCTGATTATTTTTCAAAATTCAGGACTTCCCATCGATAAATTGGCACTGCCCATGGTCAAATGGACCTCGCGTAACACTGTATCGAGAGCATCTCAAATTTTCCAAATCTTTTTATTCTAGAAAATTAGACACTTTTTTTTAATTTTAACTGCATTTTCCTAAGATTCATAGCTTTTCTCATCATCAGATGTCATGTAACGCTCATTCGGCTTAATTCTTGTTTTTCAAACTCATCTCTCGCGTTTAAATTTTCCTCAATTTCTAATTGCATATTTCTTTTAAATTGGTTTCGGTACGGCATTTCCTTTTATTTCAATTTGAATTTATTAGCTAAATTTTTCTCTTTTTTATAACCTCTCAAACCCCACGGACAACATTTTCTCAAGAAGCCGTTTTCGTCTTCGAACTGAAGTCCCCGCCCTAATCTAGACCCCGCCCACCGCTATGTATGGCTGGCTTCCCTTGCTACGGCATCCAATAGCAGTGGCCGCCCTCGTAATTTTAATTTCCAACTAGTTTCGGCGGATTTCATCTGTCAGTACCAGGTCTTGTTGCCTTGATCCCTAATTATGATAGCAACTAAAATTGATAAAAACTTTAACTAATTATATACTTTAATTTATAAATTATGATGAGAGGGTAAGTTTAATACTTTTAAATGAACCTCGTAACTTTAGCCGTTACCGTTACCCAAATCACAATATTAAATACGAAAATATAAATAAACTGTTCTATCAGGATACTTGTTAGTGGTATAAAGTGATTCAATGAAGGAACATTTCAAACTTTCCACAGAGTTTGTTAAGGATACAAAATTGCAAGAGTCGATATGTATTATGGTCACATGTATTTTTTTTATCTTGGATATTTTTCTACTTCAAAATGGAGTTCGAATTCAGAACCCGTACGAGTCACTAAGCGACACTATGTGATCACTGATTGAAAGTCCACATTAATTTACTAACTGATAAACAACAAATCACTAAATTGTAACGGTGATTAATTTTTCTAAAATTTATTTTACGGTAAACCATTTATCGATTTTGCAATCTCTGTTTACATAACATTAGTTAACATATTTAAACAATAGCATATGTTCAGATGTCTTACCATCGTAATTAAAAGGAATGCCAACTTTTTCTCCGTGATGTCTCAGCACCCTTCATCTTCAGTGGTTGAGAATGACAACACATCTTCTTCGAGATTAATATCAGAAGAGGATTCGCAGCAGAAAATCGGACATTCTTCTGGTGGACGTGAATCTCCATGATGGAAACCGTAGAAACGATCGTCTGGACTAATGGTCGGTACGGAGGCGAAACAGATTTGAATCCCGATTTGTGTGCTTTGTTTAGGAGATACACCTAAAAGATAATATGTTTATAAAATTTAGAAGTCTTTTGCTTATGTTTTATAATTATAGGTGGTCAAAATATGATCCAATTTTTAAAGGGTTAAGGAGGGCTCAAAATGAATATTTTTTTACTGATGAATATATTCAGTGTTCCAGAGAATGCGATGTTTAGATAGTAAAGCGTAGCATAAATCATGTTACTGTTTGGTTTAAATAAGAGGGTTGATTAAGCAAAACAGTAAAATAATTAGTGACGAAATACGTTCTACGCTCGTTTTTCGATCTATGCAGTCTCATGTATTGTTATTCAAATTTGAAACTAACAGGTATGCATTGATGTATTGGGGATATGGACGAAGCTCACGAACTATAATAAAAAGATGCTAAACGATTTCCAATTAGATAATTGCCAAATCCTCAAAACGTTTAAGCCTCAGATGCATGATACTGTTACTAGTATAATCGTGTATAAATTTTCTTTTAGGATAAATAATAAATTTTAGTGTGAGATTCTATAATTGTCTCCAGACATAATCTCGTAGAAAGACTCTTGTGTTTAACGTTCTTGGATTACAGGAAGTTTTGATAAATGTCTGTTATTCTAAGCATACGATTTAAATTTATTAGAAAATTTGACAATCATCCTTTACGCATCAATTATATATATAACACATCGATCAATAACTCCCGAATTCAAATGAAAACAACATTTTTTTTGAAATTTTTTTTTTATTCATCAACATAACACCTTTTGTTATACCTTTTAGAGTGTATTCACAATCGTTCAACTTTTCCAAATCTTTTTTTTTTTTTCCATTTCCAAATTTTTTTCTTTTCTTTTTTTTTTTTTTTTCGCAAGAAATCTTTTTTTGTTGCGAGTAAATGTGATAAACAGCTTTCGAATCATCGACTCGTTGCTGTTTTGTTCCATCAGCAATCGCGGCACCACTTGGAAAAACCTTTCACTTCAAAAGCAACTTTTCCTGGTCATCGACTTAAAGATTTGTACGTTTCAAGCAAAGGTTAGTACTCTAGAAAGACCGGTTCTGGTTTACTACGAGCGCCATCTCTGGGTTAGTCTCAGGAGTTATTGATCGATGTGTTATATATATATCAGATAAATATTATATTCGTATATCGATAGATAAGCTCAATTCTAGTATCTCTAATCTACAGTATCTAGTAATACAGTATTTTAGGACCACTGTACCAGATATTATAATAATATGTTTGTTGACAATTAATTTGGATCACGCGATTTTATGTATTGATCGATCGATTCGTCGTACATAGATACAATGCGATGAATATTGCGACTATGTGCATCATTGCATGGGTAAGTCTATTCTTAGAATACGATGCCTTGATATATAATACGGTACTTAGATATATTCCGAAAATTTCAAATGACTGTTCCTGGCTTTCAAAAGGTTTAAGTTCCGTGCTCGTGAATGGTTTGCATCAATTTGAGTAATACACATTGATTCCATTCCTTGAAAATGTCTCAATTGATTTATTTGAATCAACTGTCTTTTGTAATTAATAATTATTGTTATAATAAAACATCAAAAAAGGTACAAGAAATCTCGAATTAACTTATAGAGTTATAAGACACATGATATTTCTTCTTTCAACACAATGCGTTTGTTTAAATGTACATTATATGCGATCGTCTCTACCATTTATTACAGTAACAGAGACGCCTTTAGCAAGGGAAAATGAAATAATTTTATGATAAAGTTAGCCTTACTATTTTGAATTGTATGATAATTTAGTATATATATATATATATATATATATATATATATATATATATATATATATATATATATATATATATATATATATATATATATATATATATATTCTTCAACAATA
>BMAW01115994.1:238244-267784 GCA_019974015.1 Nephila pilipes | reverse complement strand
AATTAACCTAATTTTAATATTTTTCTTTCATTTTGTCTAATTTTTTTTCTTTATATGCTTCTTAAATTTCGTCTCTTATTTATGACCTATATGACGCTAAATAGATTGTTACTTTTCTTTGAAAATAGCGTATTACTGAATCATTTTCAAATCTTAACACGTTCTGAGACAGCACTTGCTAGTAGGCCAGTTATTTATCCATCATGTCATGATTATTCTCTTAATAAATAAACATTGAGTCTATTAAATAAACGAAATATAAATAAACTGTTCTATCAGGATGACTTGAGTAGGTATAAGTGATTCAATGAAGAGACATTTCAAACTTTACACAATGTCTAAGGATACAAAATTGCAAGATCGATGTAATATTGGTCACATGTATTTTTTATCTGTGGGATATTTTTCTACTTCAAAATGAGTTGAATTCAGAACCCTGTACGGAGTCACTAAGCGACACTATTGATCACTGATTGTCCAATTAATTTACTAACTGATAAACAACATAATCTAAATTTACAGGTTGATTAATTTTTCTAAAATTTTATTTACCGTTAAACCATTATCGATTTGCAATCTCTGTTTAATTAGTTAACATATTTAAACAATAGCTTATGTTGCAGATGTCTTACCATCAGTAATTAAAGGATACACTCTTTTTCTCCGTGATGTCTCAGCACCCTTCCATTAGTGGTTGAGAATGACAACAATCTTCTTCGAGATTAATATCAGAAGAGGATTCGCAGCAAGAAAATCGGACATTCTCGGTGGACGTCAATCTCCATGATGCCATGAAACGTCGTCTGGACTTGGTCGGATGGAGGCGAAACAGATTTGAATCCCGATTTGGTGCTTTGTTTTAGATCACACCAAAAGATAATGTTTATATAAAAATTTAGAAGACTTTGCTTTGTTTTATTCTATATGGTGGTCAAAATATGAAGTCAATTTTTAAAGGTAATGGAGGCTCAAAATGAATATTTTTTACTGATGAATATATTCCAGTGTTCCAAGAAATGCGATTTGTAGATAGTAAAGCTACATATAAATCATTTTACTGTTTGGTTTAAATAAGAGGTTGGTTAAGCAAAACAGTAAAATAATTATGTGACGAAATACGTTCTACGCTCGTTTTTCGATCTATGAGGTCTATTATTGTTATTCAAATTTGACACAGGTATGCAATTGATGTATTGGGGTATGGACGAAGCTCACGAACTATAATAAAGATGCATAAACGATTTCCATTAGATAATTGCCAAATCCTCAAAACGTTTAAGCCTCAGATGCTTTAGATGATACTGTTATAATTTCGTGTATAAATTTTCTTTTAGGATAAATAATAAATTTTTGTGAGATTCTATAATTGTCTCCAGACATAATCTAGTGAAACCGAGCAGTTTAAACGTTCTTGGATTTTCAGGAAGTTTTGATAAATGCTGTTATTCATAAGCATACGATTTAAATTTATTAGAAAATTTGACAATCTTGTCTTTCTTATATATATATATATATATTTGTGTATCTGTTTATATGCAAAGTATATTTATAAACATAAATAGTTAAATAATTATGTATGAAAAATTAATAAACAATAACTGCATTTACATTTAAAAGTTATGTACCCATCGTTTGGTACATCTTGCAAAAAAATGTACAACACTTAAAAGCTTAAAAATTTACAGTACACTTATAAACATAGCATCCGATGTGCTGAATATAATTTTGATTTCCAAAATTAAATGCAATAATATTTAATAACATTTTCAATTTTATGATTTCAACTTCGCATAATGTTTATACAAATATTGTGTAGTTTGAGAATGATTATTACAAAAAAGAATAGTATATTAAATAACCTCATTTCACAATAAGTAAAACATCCTAAAATGGATAAAGTAGATTTTGAGAAAAATGTACCAGAAAAACCACATTTCCAGAATAACAGATATTTTTCTCTATGTGGAGCAAGTGGATTATAATTTTAAAATTTATTTTTCTAGCGCTCTATTTACATCAAATTCTCCTTAATAATATATCTCCAGAATCAGCAAAGTATCCCATATTTTCTAAGCACCATGATAAAAAAAAATGTAAAATCTGAAGCATTTAAACTCTCAGTTATTTTAAGACATGGCTAAATATTTTTGAAATTCTTTATATATCAAGTAGTCGGGAATAAGTTAATAATCTGAGAATATCTAATGCAAAGACAAGTAAACAGGTGAAAAAAGAACTTTTATTGTCATCTTACAATTTCATTGAAATTTTATTTCGATGCACTATTCGTTGGGATACCTTGAATATCTACAGCATTTTAAAGGTACAGTTTTTAAGAGGATAACATACATACCATGCATTCTTTCTGATGTACTTCGCCTGGAACTTAAAGATGAAGCTTGACTCGATAAAATTAAGGACGGAAACAATGTGGACATGATAGGAATTCTACTTTGCATCGCAGCAGTTGTATTCTCAATCGATGGACTGAAAGAAGGAAAAAAAAGTATTTCTGTTAATAATATTCTTTTAAGATGTACTGTATTTCTTAGAGTAGTTTACTAATTTATGTAATAAGTAAACAATACTTAAGTTAAATATTGCTCAGCTTGCAATGAATTTAGAAAAGTTGCTGAGTTCTATGTGACTTGGTTTCTTGTTTAAATACTCGTAAGTGTTTCGCCTTTGTCTCACATTGTTGATAATATTTATTGAATAAGTATTTCAGTGCTTAGAAGCAATATCCTCTATAGTAATTTTTTTTTTTATATACCATTATATTTTTTTCTATAATGTGGAACATTATTTGAATTCAGATTTCTGATATTTTTCTTTTGGGGCTCTACATTTTTAGAGCAACAATTTTTTCTCTTAATTTCTTGTTTACAAAGGACCTTAGTAAGCTTTTTCCCCTGAAAAAAGCGTATGCATATGCGAGGGGATATCGTAAAGTTTTAATTTCTCTTAACAAGTAATCGAGATAAGATTTATTCTGCATATTCGTTGATCCTTATTTACATAATGCTAAAAATTACATCTATTAATATTGATTGGTTTCAGAAAGTCGTAGATTGAAGTAAAGTGCAATATGAAGAAATATAGAGTTTAATCGGCTCAGTTCTGTAATGACGGCCTTCGACAGGTCAAGAAATCTTAGGAAAAATGTATAACTCTGAATGGTGACTATATAAAGGAATCTTAAGAATAATAAATATAAATTAAGTTTCTATTTCGACATTATTTTTTAGCAATTACTAAAAATTTACAATATCTACAGAATAATAACTAAAACTTTGCAATATTGCTGATTACTTCAATCTATGGCATCTGGAAAGTCAAACAAATTAACATCTATAACTGTAATTTACAACATAATGTACATAAAGAAAAATGGATTCAGGATAAGTTTACCGATATATCTCGATTATTTCTTAGGAATAATTATAACGTTTTGATACCGAATCGCAAGTACTTTATGGATGACTACTTCAGTTGAAAGGAAATAGGTTATTCTCAAAAATTCATACCTTCTCATTTGTATGAATACGGCTCCTCTGATGAAAGGCGAATTGTGTTGATTCTGCCATTCCATTATGTAAAGAGTTGCAAGGGCCATAAGGCTGTAATGACAAAAAGTGAATTAGATTTCTATTTTAAATGCATATTCACCCTTTAGTTTCATCTAAAATTTTTGAGGGTATTGAATATTCGATTCAATCTATTTAAATTCGAACACTTCACAATAATGATGTTAATAAGAGATCTTAAAATCTTTAATTTGAGCCAAAAGGCCCAGCAGAAATCCACACTAAATTTATTATAAGTGCAATAAATAATTTTTATGAGAAACATGCAGTTGTAAAGAGACTTGTTTGATAGACTTGGGAGCATCAAATTTTTTTTTAGTATAGTTGGTATATTTCGGATTAGGTACAATTCCAAACTTGTCCTAAATTTCTTAAATTATAGAAAAATGCTAAGTACTTTGCAAGAAAATTAAAAAAAATTAAGTAAAAAAGGAATATCAAGGGAAAAAATGATTTTTCTTAAGAGTAAATAATGTTTGAGTGGACGGTCTTTAACCAGTCTATGTGATTGATTGTGATTGTTCATCAACGTCTCACTGAGAAGGAGTACGAAGGCTATTGGCAACGGACTTCGTAATTTTGAATCTCGGTCAAGTGACGAGGATGACACCTGAGCTTGCACCTCACTCTCCATAATTCCACACCGTGTCAATGAGAGGACTTGGGACTTTGACCAGAGAAAACGTTTATCAACCCCACTACACGGTGGGTCTTCAGTGACCCAAGGTCTCGAACCCAAGACTCAACGGAAGCAACGCCGACCTCGAGTTCACGACCATAACCTACTAAAATGTTAAAAATATTCTCGAAATTTTTTTTATAACTTAACAACATAATTACGAGACGCAGCTCTAATAAGAAATTTATTATGTCTAATTAGAAGTGGATATTATCTACTTATCTAAACAGCCGAACATTTATGCTATTTTACAAATCCTAAAGGGAACATGTTTCGAATTTTTCAAATATACCAGTTATTTACGAATCCAATTTAACTTTTCAAAACATTTATTTATTGAGTAAGTACAAATCAAGGATGATATCGAAGAGCCGGTTCTTACCAACAGGCCATGATGACTACTAAAACGAAAATTGAGGACTGAATAAAATGACTTGAACAGGACGAGACTTGATTTCCAGATCGCTGTTTACCACAACTGCGGTGACAACGATGCTTGCCATGAGAAATTACGCTGCTCATCCGGCTACAATAATACAAACGTTAGAAAAAGGCAGTTCTAAATTTAATTAATAAAACTGTAATTTATGAAATATTATTTTATAGAAAAATAAGCAAAAAAATATAGTATAATTCAAATTAAATCCTCTAAAATATGGAATTTAATGTCTTGAAAATTTATTGGTAAAGGAGCTTATATTCTATGAGCAAGTGTAGTCACTAGTGATATTTTTGAACAATTACATAATATAAGAGACGTGTTACCGCGTTTTTATTTTTCGTACTTAACTAAATGGAGGAAAGATAGCGTGATTTGGTGCACGCATGCAAACGATCCTAATGTGCTGTGTGAATTCTTCACTTCCTCCGGAAACTATCAATCGGCTGTAAACTACTGATAAATGAAGTAGTGAGCACCATAAGAATTTCGTTTTTGATTAAATGACATTAAAACTTGAGTAATGGTTCTGTTCTAAATTTTGTATAATGTTTGATGATTTCCAAATGTAAGCGATGCGCAAGTTTTATCAGACATTCGGAAACGAAACAATGGACTCCACACTTAAAGTTTTTCACTTTAAAGAGTTTTAACGTTCACAGGAATTTCTGGGTAGACACAACACACTTGTGCTACATCGGATTCTCTATGTAGCACAAGTATTCTTTTCAACACAGATTAAAAATGTTTATATACCTTAATAATTAGCCAAAAGGGAATCCTTTTGGATATAATTGATAAGAGCACTACAAAAAGTGACTAAATAAATTTACCCTGAAACCAATCGTGTTGAGGGTTCAAAACTCCATCGGTACTCAAGATAAACCAACAGACCTCCCAAAGGGTAGAAAATATCAACCGGTGAAATTTTGACTGAACACTAGATGGTAGTACAGCTTAGAATTACTGGTTGAATATATCCCGGACGCAAACACTTGCCTCTATTTGTCTAACTAAGATAACTGTATTTAATCACAACTAGTGATACATTGGCTACGGCGCCTTCATCAAATAGACCCGTCATCTCAACTCAAGATAGCGGAGGACGTCAAACTGGAACCATTCAAAGCGAAACTCAATTTAAACGGGAGAGGATGTATATCAATTGCAATAATGGCATGAGTATACAGTTTTTACATTATATTGCTTATATCAACTAGTTATCATTTTTTCTGACTCTATTTTTCTGTCATGTTTCCAGTTGGATTTTGAAAAAAGTGTATGCCACGATTCTGATAACAATAACAAAAGTGAATTAAAATGCAGCAGTTTTGTACAAAATTTTGTTTGTTTCTTTGGGTGCAAAAATAAGAAGTATGTTAAACATGTAATAATTTAAGTTTCAAGTATAGACAACTATAAAGTCTGAATTAAAATATTCAATCAGGCAAGTGTTGCAGGACTAATCCTTTTTAAATTAAAACGTTTTTCTGAATTTCACTTGGTGTGTGTGTGTGTCATCAAATTTTCGAACGTTAATTTAACCAACTTCCCATTAAGCTAGACCTCTGGAACTTTGCGAATCTTTCTTATTCGCCTAACAATGTAATATTTAGACATTTGCGACAAGTTTTAACTAATATTTCAATAATTTTTTTAGTAACGTAATTTGTATAGTAGCCTGGAGCCATCTATGGGAGATATATTGAATTTCGCAGATAGAGTGATCTTAAAGACGAGAGAGATATGAGGTTTTTTACAAAGTTTTAACTAATATTTAAATAAATTTTTTAATAAACTTTGCCGCCATATAAAACGTTGTTTTTAAAAACGTTGTTTTTAAAAACGTTGGTTTTTATCTTAAATTATTGAATATTAGATGTAGAGGTTTCAGAAGTACATCCTCCACAAAATCTTTCTCACCTGAGGTCTGTAGCAGTAGATTTGAGACTGTCTTTGCGTTTCATGCTGCTCAGTTTGCGATTGATTCGCTCCAATTCATCTATTCTTGTCTCTAGATTGTCCGTCACCTTACACAGCTCCTTCACGGCACCAACGTTTTCCATAAAGATGCGTTCCTACAGGAAACAAAGAAAGTTATTTGTATAAAGTTACAACTCTTTAGGAATGGTCTTTTCACGTCACAATTGAAGGTGAGAATATACGAAGGTAATTTCGTGTTTTTACAGGAATAAATAAAGAGTGAGTGCGTCTGACATCATCACGTGCACACTTTGAGGGATTTAGAATAGGATTATACCGTATTAAGGTAACCTTCTCCGTTGACTTTTAGCACAGCCTCGTGATGCCAAAATATCCCATTATCAAGATGACAGCATCCCTCTGTAGCAGTTTCAAAAAAGGTGCTGATACATCCGTGAAAGTGTATTTTCTCTAACGAATCAATTGTAGACGAGTGAATGAAAACACAGTTACAATTCTTAAAGGTATGTTAATTTTACCAAAATAAATGTGAAATCTTATCAGTTATTTCATTCTTATTTGAAATTAACACCAAATATACTTATGCAAATTTGTTCTTCAGAAAAAAATAAATTCTCATAATTTTTTCTTCACGTGTTAATTACGACTCTTTTTAAGAATACAGAATATGCGTTTTCCTAAATATATATAGTATATATATTATTATGTAAAAATTAGTAGATATTCCGTTTTGCGGATGATATAAATAATCATATAAATAATTATTACAAAAAATAACAAATGTCCCATTTTGAGGAAAATATAAATGTTCATGTCAAGTGAGATTACATATTATTGTCCAGTTCGGTCCAGTGTCACGGAGCAAAAAGTTAACGTGTATAGACACGTGCCGCTCTAAGAATACACCATCGCGGAACAGCATGTAGTTCATTTCTGCAGTCAGAAGGTGTGGAGTACATTTACCCGACGTTTTTCTTTTGTGTGTAATTCATTAAAAAGGGCAGCTCAACGCTTGTTGCCAGTAGCTTGATATCTTAAATAAACCGGGCTACTAATCATTTGGATTGGTATAAAATGTATTAAAATAAGATTAATTTACAGAGTTATATTGAGATAATTATTTCACATTATTTTTTTCTTCTCATTTTTATGTCGTCTTTGCGACTTGATTGAATACGTTTGCATTGCCGGAGACCTCTAACTTGAGTCCTGGCTTTACATTATATGTAAAAAAGATAACAAAATATTACTACTACACCACTTTGGTGCGACCTCGCTTTGTTGGCGTTCTTAATTGGGATTTTGGCGAATGTACGCGAAAGTGGAAATCCAACCAGAAAAAGTAAGAATCGAGTAGGGGAAAAAAAAGTAGAAAAACTTTTCGATAGTAGAAAAAGTAGAAAAAAAATCGAGTTCTCAAACCGGCATTGGATAGATTGATTTTCCATATTATTTATTATTAAAAAAAAAGAGCTATCCATAGTAAGATATATTGTAAGGTTCCCACATAGATTCCACATTCATTTCTAGATATTGTTTATAGATTGATTTCTTATAAAGTCGTACTCAGTAGCAACACGAGGGCTACTGGCTACGAACCTCTTAATTCTGAGCCTCTAAGTATGGAAAATGATTCCCAAGCTGACACCTCCTCCCCCTCCAAACTTCTGCATCATACTAATGGGAGGACTTGGGGCCTCGACAGATTTAATGGGGATCAGCCCTGTTACATAACGGGTCCTTAGTGGAATAAGGACTCGAAACCCCGATTCGACTGAAACAATGCAGGCCGCGAGTTCGCGACTATCGACCACTCGGCTGTCGCGGCTTCAAAATTGCTTAAGCAAATACGCTAAGAACTGAAAGAAACTCATATTCTTAATTTCTTAGAATAAAATTTTTAAGAAATACTTTTAATACAATGTTTGTCCAAAGCTAGTTTTCCTATCTTACAGGCAAAGCATAAAACAAGCAAGCATTTTATTTTTATATTCAAATAAATATTTATAGAGTTTTCAGCGATCTTATTTGTACTGTAAAAGGTAAGGTTCAATAAACTATAATGCAAAATTGCTAGATTTACAGTTAAATATTTTCCATTGTATTATTTCATACTTTTTTTTTAAAAGTGAAACTTGCTATTTTAGGCTCATGGAAAGACAACAGAAAAGGGATTTTATCTATTAAAAGGGAATTCCCCGCGTTTGTCTTAAAATTCAAGTGGAAATTTTCACTTTCTCATGTCTGGGAATTATGCTTAGAGAGGAAGGAGGAAAAGGAAGCTTTGATGGAAATGGGGCAGCGCCTATAGGTTTCTGGAAATTTTTTCATGTTGCACAAGTAATGAAAAAGAAACATAACGGAGCTTATTAAGCAGTTTTTACGGTTGAGGTAAAATTACATTTTTATCTATAGAATTCTTATAGTTTATTTAATATATATACAAATAAGTAGAAATACATTGAGTTGAAAAAAATTGTGCTTATTAAGCAGTTTTTACGGTTGAGGTAAAATTCCATTTTTATCTATAGAATTCTTATAGTTTATTTAATATATATACAAATAAGTAGAAATACATTGAGTTGAAAAAAATTGTTAAAAAAGTATCTCATTTTCTCAATAAATAATTTTGATCATGGCTTTTTATGATAATATACATACATCTGTGATCCTGAATTACAAGAGGGCTTCACGATCAATTATAAGAATTTTCATCAATTTTTAAAAATCTTTAAGTAACAAAATTTGTGGTGGAATCTATCGGAATCTTATTAATAAAAACTTACGAATATTGAACCAAAAAGTTTAAAAACAAGTAATATAGAATTCATATTATCTCATGATATTATATACAGTTTTCATTAAATATATATTTTTAATCATCTTTAACTTTTACTGAAATTTTGACAAATATTAATAGTTTCAAAGATTTTAATAATAAGTAAAGTTTCTGGATATCTAAATTTTTCGTTTAAATTATATTTTTGTTCTATATATAAGACATCTGTATAAATCGTCTTAGTATTTTTCACTACCAGTAGTTAAATATACCATCATATCCTAAAAAAGATGCAGAACTGAAAATCACGAAAAGTAAATTTCTTATGCATTTTCTTTTTTTGAAGAATTTTAAAAATATTGCTTTTAAAACTTTTATTTTGAACTGTAAAATTTATAAATGCATATAATCTCATATACATATCGAAATATTGTATTAATATTTTATTTTCGAGTTTATTTCATCCAATTATAACTGAAATATGCATGAGAAGTCACCATGATTTAATGTAATAAGTGTACCAGTGGGGTTATGAAAGTGTTCTAATTAAGATTCACGAAAATTGTATTTATTATTTATTTCTCAAAGCATTTCTTCACATTTCCACAAAGAAATGCAGTGCGAAGCAACATTGAGCTTATTGGAGCAATTTTTATAAAGTTGTAAATACTGTACGGTTAATTTTAGATTTTGTGTGTGTGTGCGTCATTTAACAGAGTTCAGTGTACACGTTTCAAAGCAAATCTTTAAGCATTTTAAAACGAAAAATGTAGGTGTTGATCCAATTTTAAAATCATCGTCATCATATTACAACTATGTAAATTATATTGCATATTATTGTAATAAATATAAAGCTACTATTCGCTTCATTTATAGAACTTAGATTCTAAAGACATGTCACCTTTTAACTAATGAATTATAGATATTAATAATTTGAGAGTAAAACCTGAGCATTTCTATCAAATTAAATAAAAATCTCTTTATCAAGCCATTTTTGGGTCATTTTATACAATTTCTTATATTCCTGTTTTTAAAAATGTTAAAGGCAATTTCCAGATATTTTACGTGTAATTTTTAATTTAAAAATTTGTGTTATACTTTCGAAACTTTTTTTAAAAAAATATATTTCTTGAGTCATGAAAAGTATGCTTAAAATCAAAATTTGTTGGACCATCCGTATTCTAGAATTTTCGAGAAAAATTAAAATTGATCGTGGTTTTTTTTCTTCAATTTTCTGGGAGAATATTTATTCAGTATTGAACAATTTTTAATTATTTATAAATATTTGTGCACTTATATTTTTAAGTGAATTGTTTTTCAAGATCATCAAGATGTGAGGCTACATTTTGCATAATTTTACTTTCTGTTTTATTGATTTACTTCTTCCAGCGATACCAAGGTTCGTTTTACATAGTTGGTTTATATAAACAGATTAAGAAATAAAGTAAATTGCTTCTTTTAGCTTTATAAAAAGGCCATAAACACTATTTTTATAAGCAGTAGAATAGAGAAATGGGAGCAGATTTTCTTTCAAAGATGGGTCTGTGCACATTCTCTCCATTTCTCGGGGCATTGTTCTTCTTCCAACAATAAATTTCATTTTTAAATAACTCATTAATTATGCAACTCCCAATTAAGATCATTTTAAATAACATTTATGATGAGGAGGTATTTATACATGTAGGAAAGGAACTTCATAATTTGAACTCCTTTTGTCTTTCGACTTTCTTTCGTATCGGAAATATTGTTCTTCATTTCATTGAAGCTGACGCATATTTGGTTTGAAATAGAGAGTGTTTCAAAAATTCACTAAGAAAGCAAAATGCAACTAAAAAAAATCTATGGGTAGGAGAGATATGCAATTCATCATTGTGTAGGATTTTGTACAACATGAAAAAAAATAAAAAATTTTGAGAAACGAAGGCGTTGTTGCTACTACTACAAAGGGGAATGGCGGAGAAAAAAAAAAAAAAAAAAAAAAAAAGAGTGATGACTGTGTAATAAAATATTTTATTTTACATGATTTACAGTGGCAAATGCTTAATCTGTCCACTATCACATACTACTGCTGTAGAGTGGCTGTCGAAGACTCAAAATACGAATAATTTTACCCTTGATGCTTTATCCTGAGATGACAACGAGACTGCCAGTATGAGTAATCCGTGAGAAACTGGTTACTATCAATGCATGTGTGATGACATATTATCATATGATGCCAGATGATAAATTTCTGTTTTTCTCATTAAAAATGTACATGCAGTATTCAATAATGCTTTTGTATCCTACTTTTGTGTCGTGTGAGTGAGTGAGAGTGGACTTTAATGGCGCAAGAGCCAAAGTAGGCTATGCAGTGCCAAACATTTGTTAAATTATATGAGTTTAAAATTTTTTTGTTAAATTATATGAGTTTATATGAGTTTAACATTGCATTCCGGTAAGCGAATTATTTGATATATTATAGAAGTTATGAGAACTTGTGACAGGGGACTTGAAACTGGCTGAGAGTATTCCCCTCGAAAGATAATCTCTATTTTGAAACATAACTGACTATTTTAATTACTTTATTTGTGCTTGAACTTAAATTGAAATTTAGATTTGTGATTCGAGTAATATTTAAGACGACAGACGAGATGGATCATTACGTCGTATATTTACTTACTTCTTAGTCCATTTAGTTTGATATTAGAATCCTGTTTACTTAAGTAAAACAAAGAAGCAACCTTACTCTTCAAAGGTATTGGCTATAATTATTAATTTTTAGCTCATTACACACACGAAATATACCCTGATTATTATAATTACATAATATTACTACCGAAAGATAAAGGTGGATATCAGGTACGAAAACCTTTTTCTATTCGGACTCTGACATTAACGAAAATTGAAAAAAGTTTGTATAATAACAATGAAAAAGAACTTGCCTGTAAATGCGAGTAAAAAGTATACAGGACTTTAGGATGGTTAGATTAAATGCTGACAGTTGATGTTAATTAGGTCTGGACCTCAGGAAATGGGACATGATAAGAAGATGCAGGGGATGAAATCATTCGTGAAGACGTCAAAAGGTGTTTGAGAGGGCTGACACTCATCCTGAATGCTCGATCCTAATTAGGTCGACCCCAGGAAACGGGACATGATAAGAAGATGCACGGTGAAATCATACAAGAAGACGTCAAAAGGTGTTTGAGAGGGCTTACATTCATCCTCAGAGCCGTACCATGTGAAAATGTCATCCGGCCTGACATTTCCGCACTGTAGGACGCAGCAATGACGTTCATGAAATGTCTATCCAATGCGCAAAGGGAAAAAAGATTTTTATTTCTTTTTTATTTTTGGGAAAACAAAAGTAAAAGGCGTAACCCCCTCCCCCCATTTTTTTGTTCCTTTATTGAATCAGTCATAAGATGAGAATTTCATCTGATATATGATTTTGAACAGAGTCTGCCATAATGAAGTATTGTAATCACAAGTTACTGTATATTCGCTATTCAGATAATTCTATTCTTTGAATAGTTATATTTTTTTCCTTGAATTTCGGCACTGATTTCATAAAAATGTTTGTTAGTTTTAATATAGCAGTTTTTCTGAATGACATTATTTTTTTTTTTTTGTCGTTTTAGCATATGTATTTTTGTTCATTTATATATATATATTAAACGCTTCCCGGCTGCTTATTTTTGCATAACTACAACATCTGTTTAGCATAGCTAAAACACCTTGTAATTTTGGGCCACGGTCAATACCTCAGTTGGTACCTAATTCCGAATTAGAATTTCCAAAGTTAACACGAGAACTCCAGAAAGTAAGTGTAAAGGAGTTGTCCAGAAAGTAAGGGCAAAAAAAATAAAAAAAATGTAATATATTTTTTAAAAATTTACAAATTCATTTATGAATATCAAAACACTATTTTTCGATGTGGTTGTTTTCCTTCTCAATATACTTTGTGAGCTCTTATATACATTTTTTTCATAGAAATACTACCGCCGCCTATTTGACTCGTTTTTTGAAGGTACTCTGGATCTCATCGACGATTGGAAACTTTTCCCCACTCATAAACTACTTCAAAGAGGGGATAAGACAACAATCTGAAGGTATCAGATCGGGGCTTTGAGTTGGATGGATGATACTGTCAAACCGAGAGTCCAAGAATTGCTTTGGGTCATTGGCTGAGTGGGGGACGTGCTTTGTCATGCTACAAACTCTTTGCGTTAACATTCCGCTTCTTTTGTTCCATATCCCCCTCTGTAATTTTTCAGGAGTTCTCAGTACTGCTCGACATTAATTGCTTCCTCACGAGTCAAAAATTCAATTAGGAGAATATCTTTATGTTCCCTAAAGACAAAAGCCCTGATTTTTCGGCAAGTCTCACACTCACAACACCACTCCTACTCGTCAAAACAGCTCATGACACTCTCTTCGTAAATGGTTTGTACGTGATTAAAAATGTGGAACGACGTGTTTCCCCTTTGCTGAAGGAAACCGGATAACACTCCTCAACTCGCACTCGGAATCGAGCCACTCAATTCAATTCGCACTCGGAATTGAGCCACTCAATTCAACATGGCACTACAACAAGAGTTTTCAACCAATTAAGACAAACGAGTGCGCTTTCTACCCTCTAGATTTTGATACTGAATGCGGTGCAGCAGATCTTTATTCGGAAAAAAAATTCTCTTTCGAGCGTTAGAGGTTCACCACTACTTCTTTATAGACACCCTCCGTGCATTGAGTGACAAACTCCTTCATATAACACTCTTCGTGCATAGATAACAAATAAAAGCTTTGTATGATTTTAAACGTTAAAATTTTCTTTATAAATGATATTATTTTAACGATTTTTATTTATCAAAACAGTTTATCCAGGAAATTAAACCACTATCAATCCAATAAAACATATGAAAAATGCGTGCAATGTTTTGTTATCATTTGCATTCTTGTCATCACTAATTGGATTCAATATACCCTAAAATAGGGATTCTTAAAGTGTTGCATGCATATTTATAGGTGTGACCGCTGTAGCCTAGTGGTCATGGTCGTGGATTTGCGGACAGCGTTTCATCGAATTGTGGGTTGAACCCTGATGCCACTTAAGACCCATTGTGTAGAGAGGCTGATGCTCTTTAAATCTATCAATGTCTCATGCCTTCCAATTGGCATGGTGTGGAAGCTTAGAGAGGGAGATTCCAATTCCGGTGTTGTCCTCGTCACTTAACCGAGATTCAAAATTACGAAGTCCATCACTAATAGACCTCATATTGCATCTCAGTGCGACGTTAATAAAGCAATCATTCTAATCACATATTTCTGGGGGCGTGGACGATTTTTAGTTGCTTGCGAGCACTCTTAACAAAAAAAGTGATTTTTTTTTTACGATTAGCTTTGTAAGAATGCCTCCAGAATTTTAAGAAATGGAATCCAAAACAAACCCCGACGAAACCCAGAAAAACCTCCAAATGAAGATATTTTGGACTCAATAATTTTACGGATTGTGATTTTATTTTTCGCTATTGAATACTTTGGCACCTCCCCCCCTGTATTCAGTAGCAAAATAACGAAGCGAAAAGTTTTCCGAAGTGTGTGCATTAAATTAAAAAAAAAATGGAGTTTATTCATTTTTGGTGTCTTGATATGAACATGATAAAGAATAATTTTTAGAATATACTATAAAAATCCTGCTAATAATCTAGATTGATCCAACAATTCATTAATATAGGAACTATAACTGAAACAATAACTAACTTTCCAATTAAAAAAATGGCTGTATCTTACATAAAACGGAGTGGTAAATAATATTTAAAAAACATATTGTAGAGTAAGAGGTTTATTTGTAATTAAGGAATTATCAGCTTCATATTTTAATTACCACCCCCTCCTCTGTATATAACTTTTAGCATGTCAAGGAAATTTCGATAATTAAATGATATTGATTACAACCTTAGAATGTTACTTTGTGACATTTGGAAATTTACATTTTTCTCTTCATTAACCTCAGAGACTTTTGATACTTTGAATTGCATATAATTACAATTTACTCCCAGCAAAAATGCAACTTGATTAGGCAAATTAGATGAAAATAAAAAAGTTGCGAATTAAATTGAGTTGTGACAGATTAAAGAAATAGCATTGGAAGAAAAATGAAAGGAGATAGAAGATAACTTTAGGGTGATAATAATTGTGATTTATATTAAAACATCACCTTTAATCTTTAGGATTAAAGCGAATTCTAGAAAGAAAAGAATCGGCTGTTTGTGTGAAGAGATAGAATCAGAACGAGTGAATTAGTGATCTAAGATTTTATTAGTTGGTGGTAATTTAAAATTGATGAGTTAAGGGGGGATTTAAGAAAGGGAGTGTCCTTATCTATCCTTCAGTGATAAATAAAGTATTTTATCTTGTTCTTACGTATTTTAAATTGCAATCTAGTATTTATTAACTATTTAATTAGAAGGAAAAATGACAGTAGAATTAAATAATGAGGAAAAGGCGTCACACTCATCTGTGTTGCATGTTCATGTACCTTGTCAATAATACACTAAGAATAAATTATTATTATTATTTTGTATTCAAAATTGTCGATTGCGGTATTCAACTTAAGGGCAGGCCAGTTATATGAAATTCCATACGAATATTATTCTACATTAATTGAAAGTCTTGGCGCATTTGAAATGTTTTAATTGTAAATGAAAGCCTTAGCGCAGAACAATGGGTAAAAAGAATCCCCCTTTGAAAAGGTAATTTTAGGATATTTTAGAGCTTTTATTCATTATCAGGAAATACCCTAACGAAAATGTTAAAACCAAGGGATATACACATTGAAAAAATATTTAAAAACTATTGCTTTAACACATAT
Source organism: Nephila pilipes (assembly GCA_019974015.1). Lineage (NCBI taxonomy): Eukaryota > Metazoa > Arthropoda > Arachnida > Araneae > Nephilidae > Nephila > Nephila pilipes. The sequence goes on along the minus strand of BMAW01115994.1, from coordinate 251,506 downwards.
TTCCTTCACCGAATCTCCTCTATCTATTAGGGATTTACCTATATTCAACAATTTCTTAGAATACATTATGCAATAAACTCTCGTTAAGTTGGGTTAAATAGTACTTGACCTTGTCCGCGTTATTGTAAATCTGGGTTAACCAGAAAAAAAAGGGGGGGGGGAATGGAATAAAATAAAACATACAGAAAATCATCTTTATTTTGAACAAACAGAGTATGCATCCTATTTATAAAAGATAAAGTTGTCTGTTTTGTGAACACACACAATGGATTGATTAAATGAATTATTGTTTCATCACCGTCACACTTAGAACGTGAGGGCTATTGGTGATGGTTCTCGTAATTTTAGCCTCGGTCAAGCGACGAGGATGACATCTGAACTGGAAACTTCCTCTACTAACTTGACACCACACCAACTGGAAGATTGAGGATATCGACCAGATTTAACATGTATCAGCCCCAATATACTGCGAACAATGGAAGTGTGTTTAAAGTTGTTTCATTGCATTCTTTTTTAAGCATCGTATGCCATTGGCCACTGATAATAAGAGGTTTAACTAAGGTTTTGTTGATTAAGTCCCCCCCTACTTAATTTTTATACATTTATAGCTGTTAGTCTCTCAAATATGTGAATGAAACAAATAATTGTTATTTTGGAAATATGTAGATCGGTTTTCAAATTTATGTATATATATATATATATATATATATATATATATATAAACCCTGAATAGATCCGAATTAAAGGGGTCCGATTCACTCAAATTCAAAATTATTATCAAAGTCAACTTACTTTATTGACTACAAGCAGTTTCTCTATGACATGTCCGTCCTGCAGTCTGACGTCTCCTGCCTCCCTGACTGCCTCCGGGAGGATGTGCTGCACCTCCTGCGCGATGACTCCTGTGTCCCCTAAGGAACTAAGTCCCACCCCTTCTCCGAACTCAGACAAGTAGCGATAGTGCACGATGCGCAGATTGGACACATTACGCAGTTGCTCTCGGGTGTCCAACTGGGAAAAAAAAAGAACACAATTCATCATTAATAAAAAAAATATCAGCAATTCAAAAGCTGGAATATAATTTGATATTAGTTTGAAGAAAATTTCAGTAATTTTAATGTTTTATAATATTGTTACAAAAATCTCTATTTCGGGTGGTTATACAGTAAAATAAAGTCCAAGAAGGAGGATAATGGAAAAGGACGCTTTATTCACAAATGTACACAGGACAAGACGAACACCAGTAGCAAAACTTGGACAGATTAACGGCACAATGAAGAAACACAGCATTTATACAGATTAATGACATAATAGGAGCAAATATAGTACTCGCACAGAGAGTAACATAGATATAAAAGCAGTCCTGGTAATAACAGTTCTCCGCTCTTTCAATAACGTTCAGCTAATCAGCTTACTAGTTGGCACTACGGACAAATCTCCAAAGTAACACTTTGCAAGGACTCCGAGAAAGCTTTCGGCAGTCCCGACAGATCCACCCAGCCAATGCCGACAGATTCAGACGGCTAATTTCCAACGATTCATTCAGACGTCGTACCCTTCTGTATTTATAGCTGTTTTGGCCAGGTGAAGTCACAGGGATAAGTCAACAATTTCCCTAATCGATACATCTGAAAGATTCTAGCATTTAAAGGAAAATTTTGTTGCCAAAGTAGCTAAATTTCTCATCGTTGCCAAATTCATCGCTAAGATCCTTGGGGTCAGTGCTTAAGCTTTCCTTGATATTCGACGAAATCTCTGTAAATGTCTCTTTTTTCTTTATAAGAGCAACGTTGCAAGGAAGCGACGCCGCAGGTTCGAATAATATGGATATTTTTGAATTGCTTAATGAATCCTGATTCTGATCCCATTGATTATTAGTAGTTGAGGATTTTTGCAGTAGGAAAATTAATGTCAATTTTGGAAAAAAGGTAAAGAGAATTAACACTCCCTTAGAATGAATGCATCAGTGGTATCGCTTTAAGGTAACTTTACATAGATATAAATGGAATAAATGTTGTTCGAATAATAATAAAGGTAAAAATACTTTGTTCTATGAATACCTGATATTTCAAACCAAAGTTATGGTATTTTTATAAAAATTTCAATTAAAAAATTTGCAATTTTTCCTCTCCAACGTGTAAAAAGAAAAATTGATATATCATCACGGTGAAATATGGAAGACATTTTACAAGGAAAATCACATTGATTCAAACAGAAATGAATAATACAACAAAATACACCGCTTTGTATAGGATAGCATTACCAGAATATAACTGGTGATATAGTACTTATATTTTGGAAAAAAACGTTCCAAGTTTAGATCCTATACTTTAGCATTGCGCAAAGACAGTTTTAAACGTTTAACTGTAGTTTATTATTGAGATTTAATTAAAAGTCAACGAAAGGATTTATAATGACTCAGTTCATTTACTATTTGTTCATAGAATGCTTTTATTGTTTTCATTTTATGTGAACTGTAAAAATAATATTTTTTTATTACGTGTAAGTGAAATAGAAATATTATTAGCATCACAACATTTACAAATTTTATGAGAATTTTATCGGGTAAAAGATATTTCAAAATTTTAGCAGAAAAATATTTTTTTAGTAATCTAAGAAAGGAAAAAAAAAATAAATAAATATCTCACCTCGTGTATGTCATACTTAGCTCTCAAATCAGAGGGCTGGAGGATGTGTCCGGTCACTTTAATGTTGCCATGCACGACAAGAGATTCCTCCGGCCTGTCTGTGTTGATGCCCACTCGACCCTAAATATATATATATATATATAAAGAAATTCTTAATTTTCTTCTAGGGATTCTAATAAAGAGCAACTCTAAAAATACATTAGGTTTAATTTCAGCGGTCGCGGTAGCGGAGAGGTCATAGTCGTGTGAGCTCATTCTCCGAAGTTGCGTCCGTCGAGTCGGGGGTTTGAGCTCTGATGCCTCTAGCTGCACTTTAATTCTGTCACGGCTCAAAATCCTCAAGAATGAATAGCATGAAAGTTTGGAGTGAGGTTCTAGCTGAGTTGTCGTCCTAATTACTTGACCGAGGTTCAAAATTACGAGGTCCGTTGCTAATAACCCCCGTGTTGCTTCTGAGTCTGAAGTTAATAAAACGATTAAACAATCAAGGGATATTGACAACGGATAATTTTGAATAGGGACAAGAACGGATCATGAGCTGATACTTTATCCCCCTAACCTCCACACCACGTGAGGATTTTGCGGTGGAGTAACAATAATATATAACACATCGATCAATAACTCCCGAGTCTAACATTGAAAACAACATTTTTTTTGCAAAATTTTTTTTTATTCATCAACATAACACCTTTTGTTAATCACCTTTTAGGGTGATACAATCGTTCCAACGCTTTTCCAATTTTTTTTTTTTTTTCCTCCAAAATTTTTTTTTTTTTTTCGCAAGAAATCTTTTTTGTTGCGAGTAAATAGCGATAAACAGCTTTCTGAATCATCGACTCGTTGCTGTTTGTGTTCCATCGAAAGCAATCGCGGCACCCACTTGGAAAAAACCTTTTTCACTTCACTTCAAAAAACCTTTTTCCTGGTCCGATCGACTTAAAATTTTGACACGTTTCAAGCAAAGGTTAGTACTCTAGAAAGACCTGGTTACTGGTTTACTACGAGCGCCATCTCTGGGTTAGTCTCGGGAGTTATTGATCGATGTGTTATATGCAGCAGCTCTGTATTCCTCTCAATGGCTTTTGGGAGAACAAGTTTTTGTTTTACTGAATTTCAGTTGCCTTTGGTCATGGCAAATGACCACTAGACTACAGCAGTAAAATAAGAGCTCTGTATTACATTAAAATTAATAATAATAATAAAAAACAATCAAAAAGAGCTTCTGTCTGAAGGGAGGAACAATGAAGTTGATTTTTAAGGCCTTAAGAATGTGAAGATTAACGCATAAAGTTATTTTTTTTTAAAGTATTATGTAGCATATTTTGTTATGACTGATACATTTATGGCAAACTGATTACATTTTTCTAAATATGAATCAACATGCGTAACTATTTTTGAGACACCCTTTAAATTTTTTGGGAATTTTAAATATTGTCCTGTTTGGGATTCTTGTTGTAAAATCTTGGTATGAAATTTGTTTCCTACCTGTTTCTTCTGATGCATAACAAATGTTTAATTTTTTCCTATGTACCAAGCAACAGGTGTGATTTCGTTTCAAAGTATTCTTTTGAAAATATGAGGATATTTAGGGTATTGTTTTATTTAGAACTGCTATCTTGGGATTTTGTTTTAAAGTTTATTTTTGATTTTTTGCAATACATTTTTATAATTCAACTTAAGCATGCACAGTAGATTTTTCGTGTCGAATCATTTTAGGATATTTCTTTCTTTGTTGTCGAACATTTATAGTTATCATTGAAGAAAATATTGCTTACTCAAATATTGTTTGGTGAAAATAGCGTTGCTATTTCAAAGCATTGAAAATGTGTTAGGTTTTTATATTTTCTCAATTTTTTTTTTTACATTGAATGATTATCAAAAACTCGTAGCTCACTGCTTCTGCTTTCAATTTTTAACGCTTGTTTTGACTTTGAATCGGGAAAATGTTATTTAGAAAACAAAGATAGAAAAAACATTTTTTTAAAAAAAAAATAGGAAAAGTGTTATTGTTTTTAAAAGAAAATTAGGAGTCGGTAAACTCTAAATGGAAAGAAAAGTCCAAACACGTTAAATTTGAGATTTTAGGACAGTCATCGTAATGTCATGGAACATCATGTGAGCAGAAAAGTCCTGTGACATATATCACATTATTTATAGTCTCGTGCAACGGTGGAAATGTACTGTAAGAGTACTGAAGGGCATATGCTGCAATTCATTCATGTGAAATCATTTCCTATAATATCTCGTGATATTTGAAATCTTTCTTCTTAGAATCGTGTGGCCCTGGCAGCTGGTTGTTGAACCTTTTATCTATAAGGAGCAAAAACCACGTGAATGCTCAAACTCAAAAATATAGTACTACGTAAATGAATTTTAATAATTTATGATATTCCAATTTAACACGATAAATTACTTCCGTTAATTTCGATAAGTTACTTTGTCAAAAAGAATTTTATTTCGAATTTTGAGAAAAAGAAATCGTAAAAAATTGAGCTCGTGAGAAATTGGAAGTAACTTATCTCAATATTTTACAACTAAGAAACGAAGAAGTAATTGCTTCCGGACCCGTGTCTCTGATAAACATGGTTGCACCGTGCGGGTGTAAAAATACTAAATGGGTACGTCACACCTCATTGTAATTGTAGTAGCAAACGTATGTGACGTCACGAAATATTTGATGCGGCAATTAATCTAAAATCGTAACAAACTTTTACTATTAATTATTTTTTTTAATTTGTGATTTTCATTTTAGGATGACATTAAATATCCATTGTATTATTTGGTATTAAAACATATATTTGAGAATTAGCTTAGTTTTTGTAACTTATATTATTCAAATCATAAACGGGAGTAAGCAGGAGAAAATTGAATCATTGTAATAGGGTGTATCGAATGAAAATCGATATGGGATGTATTGATTTTGGAAATTAAAAATTTCAGGTTGATAACGATGTATAGCTGATGATCAAATGGAAACAAAATGCTTGTTAGCCTTTTTCGTTAGTATTTAAGTTTTCCGTACAAGACCTAAGCTTCTAGAATTTGTTTTAATTAGCAGCCTGTGCTTACGATTTTTTTTATTTATTATATTTTATAACGTTTTAAAAATTTTCAAACTGATAAATAAATATTTTTAAGAATCAAATAACTGTGAGAAAAAAATCCAACCTCATACCTTGGAATTGTTTGTAAAAAAAAATTTAAAAAAACAGATAATCTATATAAATTTTTATAAACTTTTTAAAGTTATAAAATCGCTTGTACGAGTGAAAACTAATTTTTTTCAAAAGGCAGTGTTATGCATCAGCTATAAAAATATTTAACGTTCTTTTTCAACATTAATATTCTATGAAATATATACACATTTTTGTTTAATGTTCAAGTTTTAAGACTATGTTGTTATTTAAATTCAAAATATGTGTTCACAATTTCTCGGATGCTACTATTTAATAATATATCAGCAGAAGATATATAAAGTAAGCGAAAATTATTGTTCTTTTATCAATGTGTTTTATTTTTTATTTGTTTTGACTAAAATTCCTTAATTGTATTGAAATTTGGCAATATTTTCGGGTCTTACAAGAAATGATGTAAACACTTCACTGATATTCTCAAAAACTGGCTTGGAGCTTGTTGTTAAATCTTTAAAATTACGTTCCACTGTTTGAATATGAAATAGAGAGAGTGGGTGAAGGGAAGTAGAGGCTTATGGCACAATAAATAATAATACACACACACACAGTCATCAATATCCACACACACACACACACAACACAAGAATTTGACTATGCTGTACCAAACCGTGTGTTATTGTGATCTAGAGGTAAGAAAGAGAGATTAAAAAAAAGGAGATGTATTGTATCACAAGAAGAAGGGTCGAAAATATAGAAAGATCGCTAGTGCATCCCGGGATGCGTCACCCGTGTTTACCAAAGACAGTATTCCCCACAGGAAAGAGAATATACATGATCTCCAGGAACCCAAATAGGGTTCTTAGGGATCACGATTCTCGTATTTGCCTGAAGAAGATAAGACCCTGAGGGAAAATGTGAAATGGAATCTCGAACATAATGCATACTTATTCTGTCTCCCCAATTTCATTCAGCTCCTCAATGTTAATAGTTGAAACGAGTAATGGTTTCATTACAGTGGTTGTCCACGAGATCTATGTAATCTGATGTCTTACAGTTGGTTATTGGTGGTAAAAATATTCTTTGATTGATTGATCTTTTTTATTAAAGTCGCTCTAAAAGCAACCTGAGGGCTATTGGCAACGGACCTCGGCTAAAAGGTGGATCTTCAGTGGCATCAGGGATCGAACCTGCGACTCGACAAAAACCGTTCAACCGCAAGTCCGCGAACATGACCACTAGGCTACCGCGACCACTAAAAAATTTTCTTCCATCATTATTCATTGGTAGATTTTCCTGCCTTCTGTATCTTACCTTGTGAAGCAATATTCCTAAAGTAATGGTTATATCAGAACCTACAGGACCTAGAAATCTTTCCAAATTTCTATACAAAGAAGGAATTTCAGCCAAGATAAACAAACACTTACATAAACATTTTGATTTGAGAACAGTATTTCTCATTTTTTTTTTTTTTTTTTTTCTCTTTTGTTGATCTAGAATGGCAAAATACATTGAACACGCGCGAAGGGGTAATAACCTTTGTTGCTCTTTTTCTCATAAAATCAAACACTCAATCAATTAAGATGCACGAAAGAACGTAAGCAAATATATTAAATTTAAAAAGCTTAATATGGTCTTATTATTTGGATTTTATTTTTAAATGAATATATTTTGTTTTAGTTTAGTTTAGTTTTTATTAACGTCGCACAGAAGCAACACGAGGGCTATTGGCGACGGACCTCGAAATTTTGAACCACGGTCAAGTGACGAGGACGACACCTGAGCTGGCACCCCCTCTCCTAACATCCACACCACACCTCTGGGAGGACTTTGGGTCCCGACAGATTTAACGTGCATCAGCCCCGGCTACACGGTGGGTCTTTGGCTGCCAAGGAACGAACCAGCGACTAAACGAAAACCGCCGGCCACGAATCCGAAACCTTGACCACTAGGCTACCGTGGCCGAATATGTTTTGTAGACAACTGCATATAGAAGTATAACCCTGCATTGCTTTTTAGAGTTTCCTTTACAAAAGAGATTTTTAACTTGAAAATTTTAAAAAAATAGCTATATTTGAAATTTCTCTCAAAATATTAAAATTTGATGGTCTATGTGGAATAACTAACTATGAATGAATAAGAGTGAATTTTTAAAAAGCACTGAAATATAAAACAATAAAAAAAATCCAATGTGCTTTAAAAAAAATTCTAAAAGATTAGTCCATGTGTGGAAGGCGTAAATAATAAGGTATTAGACTAAAAGTTTTCTGCTTCCCTTCAATTATCAACTACAACTAATTATCAACTTCAAATTTACAAAAATCGATTTTTTTTCTATACACCCTTACGTGAAATTATTAATTTTTTTTAAAATTCTGTTTAATTCTTGTATCTGACAAAAAAAACTTTACATTAATGAAGGACTAAGTAGGAAAGGGGGAAAATGGTTATTGTATTTTCATTCCAGATTTTTTTTAACTGTCATTGACTTTTTTGAGTTCTCACCAGGACTTGAAAATTATCATTTTTCAAAAGAATTAGATTCAATTTGTTTTTCTGTCACAAAAATATCTAAGTATGGTTTTTTCACCTACATTGTGAAAAATAGAATCCAAAGTATGTCCTTTCTGCCAGGAGAGCTCCATGTCATTTTCAAATTGACCCGGATTGGATGCCTGAAATTAAAAAAAGAATTAGCTTACATCAAACGAAAGTAACAAATTTGAAGCCATTTTAATAATTTTTCATGATTATTTTAGCTCTAATTCTTGAATAAAGGCGAGCAAAATAAGCTTCATTTTTTTCCAGAGAAATAAAAAAAAAATCTCTTTTCAGTTTGTGCATCCAAAAACTTATCAAAAACAACTCATCGCGTATATTAAACACTTATGCAAATTTCTAAAATTTATCCATGCGAAGACCTAGATTTAGTCAATTCGTGTCTTTCAGAATAAGGTTTTTCTTAGATTTCATTTAAGTTATTACTTGATTTAGGAGATACGCAAAAAAAAAAAAAAAAAAAAAAAAAAAGAACAGAAGCTTATTTATTTTGAATTTTGAGATATAATTTTCGGTTTAATCTCTTAAGAGTCTTTATGAAGCGAAAAAAACCGAATTTTGTATTTTTTTTTTACAAAAGGTGCTAAAACAAAAGCACAATTTCAAATTTTGATTGTTACGATGTGCTCTGCATTAAATATATTACACTTTGTAAATGATTTCTAACGTATTAAAAATATTAAGTAATATTCATCAATTATGCAATATCAATTGTCCATGTCAAATCCGGATAAAATCCCATAATGATAAATGAATTATTTTTATAAAAACGATTACGTTAAAACTGAAACAATTTTTCGAAGGGTCTTTTGACTAACACCCTAAAATGCATTTCAACATTGACAAAAAATTGAGAAAAGACGTATCAGTTTTTTTGTTGTTGTTTTGTTATATACATGTTTCCAGCAAAACCCAACTTTTCTACGTTTTTGATTTCCGGACCATCGCCATCTTGTTTCATGTTGTAACCCTTCGAATTTGAAAATAGCGTATTTGCCGCCATTTTGAAACAATTCTAAAAATCACGCCAAGCTGTACGCTAAAATAGTACTTTAACATTCTTCAGCATTATTTTCATTTCATTTAAAAAATTGTATATAAAACACAAACAATAAATTTATGTACATACAATTATTTTATATGTTAGGAAAAATACATATGTTCCGTACTGTAAAAAGCTGTTGTACGTAGAGCAAATATATATGTATATATATATATATAATGATTTTACTTTAACTTCCTAATTTTTTATATACTTTCTCTATCACATTGAAGAATTCATTTTTACATTCTTATACCAACCTAATTTAACTTTTAATTTATGCAATCACGCCCTCTTAAAATCTGCACAGTTAGCTTTTCCCGCTCTTCAAACATGTAGGGATAATCCCTACTAGACTTTCTGTCTGCAGCTAAAATACCAAGAAATCCCTCCTTCCAATACCATCTGACCTGAGAAATCCTTATATATAAAAACTTGGAATACATTTTAACGAGTTCCAGCACACGTACGATGAGCGCTTTTTCTCAGTGTATTGTGGAGTGTATAAGAGGTGTTCAGAAATGGTTGATTTAAGTGAAAAAAATACTTGTATATTGTGTAGAAATGTGGTTGCTAGATGTGGCTGCAAGATATATAAATCCCAAGCAAGGAAAATTTCCTTCTCTTCCTCTGTGATCAAGATGGTGAAGCGACGCCTCTGGCATTCACTATTTTCACGATGTAATTTTATTTCTGTATCTATCTCGACAATATATATATATATATATTGTTATATATATTTACTTATTTCTTGTGGTCGTAAGTGCGATTAGGTGTGAGTCGCATAAGTCGTAAGTCGAAGAGAAGAAGTACTTCGATTTCTTTTAAACGTTATTTATATTCCATATAAAAACTCACTCTGACTATGATCTTCTCTGAAGAGTGTGCGACCACCGTGATTGGCGTCTCTCCCGAAACATGAGCGCAGAGACTGACCACTAGAAAGAAAAATCTTTGGTCGGGGTTGGGTTTGCCTTTCTTGCGCATATTGTTGGATGTGGTTTCACTGAAATGAAGTCTACCAACCGTGGTCTTAGTCACTTGATCGGTCACCAACTCCAGTCTAAAATGAAAATAAAGGGAGGGATATCAGGCTAAGAATATATATAGGAATTAAAGAATGAAAGATGAATGGTGTTACACTAAATTTTATAAACCATATTATAACGTCGAGTTAATTACAATTTTCTCTCAACTAACATCTGCGTCCATTTTCTAGTTTTATTTAAATTTTCAACTCCTTTCTAATATAATGAAACGTGATATATGAAGCTTAACAATTGAATCTAAGAAGTGTATTGAATGGATTTAAGGATATACTATATATAAACGATGGGGAATTTAATATTAGAGTCAACTGTGAAGTTAGAAAGGAGAACACCATATTCGGCTTATGGTAGTAATTGAAGTTTAAAAAGTAAAACGCGATGTTTATAGTACATCTAGATTGATTCCTGTTTGGTGGAAGTTTAAGAACTTTTCGAACTCCCAATATCTTTGATTGAATTCTCTAGATCCGGAGTTAGTTGATAAGCAAGAATTTTTATATTCTTTCAGAATTAGAAACGCACGTTAAAGATAGAGATAGGTAGATAGATGAAGCGATAGGTATATATATATATATATATATATAGTGAGAGAGATAGAAATAGAGATAGAGTGAGATAGTGGGATATAGAAAGATATAGTTATAGAAAGTGAAATCCTGCATAATCATTCATAAATTGAAGAATATCAATAAAATAATTATGTTTATCATTTATCCTACTCTTGATTTGCTTTGGTAGTAATTATATAACCTTGAAATGACTACGGAAATGAATGAAAGGGAGGTATTACAACATTCATCATGCTTTCAATTTTATATAGAGTAAATTGAACCAAAACACTTGATATGGATGTAATAGCATTCATTGTATATAACTGATAAGTTTTATATAACTGAACATGCAACTAATCAAAATTTGAGTATCACGATTAGTTTAATAATAAATTATCTGCCTATTTTAGCAGCTTATTAAAATTTTGTCTCAGTTAGCCATCGCAAAACATGATTTACCGCTAGTTAAGCTGATGTACGTGAAACACGCACAAAACTACAGCAAATGAGTAGAAATAACAGAATACACTATTCTTACATTTCATGTCTCTCTCTGGGCATTGACTGGGCCCCTTTTTAGAATGTTCCTTAATTTTACGGTTGTACATGTTACAACATCACAAACTTTCGATCGGGTTCTTTGAAATTATGCCGACAGACTTAAAAGAATGAAATTTGTAGGGGTTAAAACTGATACATTAATTATAGTTAACGGTGCTCAAAATAAATTATAATAATAATGATTCAATGCTTAAATAGATATTCGAAATTCCCTTACGGCACCGGATGGAAGGGTCGCTTGCTTCTGTCAGACTGAGATTGTTCCACTTTGATCGTTTGAGTAGGGGATTCCATCTAAAAGTAAAAGTAAAATTATATATTTCGGTTACGAATCAGTAAAGATTTTCAATTGCTTTTGTAAATGGGGAATAAAGGATTCAAATGGTTTAAAACAATATATAATAGAATAGAACGAATTCCTTAACACGAGAATTTATGATTTTGAGACGAAGTAACGATTCCGGAACAAGTAAGGCACTTGAATAATTAAAATTTTGGATCACCGTACGATATGTGAGAGAAAAAAGTTCTTAAATAACATTATTTTAATAAAATTAAGACTACTTTAACAAAAGCATAACTTCACCTAGATTTGTATGTTAGATAGTAAGCTTTTTTTCTTTGAATTTTTTTATTTTCTTTCCTTTTTTTGTTACTTATTTTTTCACTTGAACATATATTCCACAAGATGTTTGATTCTCCCAAAATTGTAAGTATTTCATTCTGATGGATTAATAATGAAATTTAATGAAGTTTATTAAAAGAACAGTATAAGGATAGCAAAAAAAAAAAAAAAAAAGAAAAGAAAAGAAAATCTCGTTTATAACTAAGATTATATTATAGCCTGCTATGTCAGATTCTTTGCTAAACCGTTCTAAATTCTGACGCAAGATTGTTTAGAAAATTGTCTCACTTTGACTCCATGGAAATTCAACGAAAATTTGTCGACAACTCTGGTCCCTTCTGGAGTCCTGACATAATGTGCATCTGCTACAGGTTGTACATGTACCGTCACCTGGAAGTGGTTTTTCTTCTGGCACACAAAAGATTCGTCTGCATTGCTGTAGTTGAAGCCTTTGTCCGCGTCCACACGGAAATTAGGAGAGGCTCTGTGTGAAAGAAAGCATTAGAAGGTTCAGATCCTTAAAAATCATATCTTGTAATTACATATTTTAAAAAAGAACAATTAAATCTGTATATAAATGTAAATGAAAACTGAATAGTTAGCAGTGCCCCGCAATATATATTTAGCTTTGATGTGAATATTAAAAAAACATATTAAAAATAACGCCATATATGTTAAATTGTATTAATTATTATTAATAAAATTAATTATTAATAAATTATTTATTAATTATTAAGAATTATTTGCTTAAATAAAATTCTAAGAATTATTTCTTCATGCGAAAGCTATTATAGAAAATGAATAAAACTGATGAAACAAAATGTATGAGTAATGTTTGCATGCTAATTTTGAAAGGGCTTTAAAATTGGAAAAAATAATTAGTTTGAACAGAAAAAAAAGTGTTACCAAATCTTTAGAGCTAAAATAGAATAAAGACGGGGGGGGGGGAGAGAGAGAGAGAGAGAAGCTTGAAAGAGTATATAGGTAATATTATAAGAATAATTTTATTGCTTTTAAAAGAAAGATACACTTGTTATATTTCATAAATATAATGTTATATTTTATTATATAAATTTAATGTTATATTTTATTATAT
>BMAW01115994.1:212310-230643 GCA_019974015.1 Nephila pilipes | reverse complement strand
ATGAATACATATTTATATATATTTATAAAACAATAAATAACTCTAATTTTCACTTTTAGAATTGGCAACGTAACCTACGTGATGAGGCGAGGTGGGAGAGGTGGAGGATGAAATGGAGATGTCTGTGGCATGCTTTTGTGGCAGGCCATAGTGGATGTAATGGTGGTGGTGGTGTTGTTGCTGCTTCAGGCTATCTGAAGGATGGACGGACATTTCGGACGGCAGATGGTGGTGAATCAGGTCGATGGACGGACACTTCAGTTTAGGATCTGCAAAAAAAGGTAGGGAAAAAACTTTCAACGCACTCATCCGGAACGAGAAAAACAATTGAGATTTTCTTTTCCAACGAAGAAAGGAGAGTAGAAGTTATTAAGACCAAACTATTGATCTGTTTTTGTTTTATTTAATTAAATTCGTGATAGAGACCCAGAAAGGGTTTTTGGTGTAGAACATTGTAATTTAGAGCCCCAACGAGGAGACAATAGACTTATTTCGATTGTCACATTTAGTTTTTTCCATGACACACGATTCATACTCCGCATAATTAGGGTGAAATCGGAAACTTAAGAATATTGAAATATATATTTTGTTTCGAGAAAAGAAATGTCTCGTTTCCCCGTATTGTGTTCCTTTTGGCTAATTTACTAAAACAAAAAATAGTACTTGCATAAAAAACATCGACTGTTTTCGCCAAACTAGAAAAGGAAGCCATGCGATGCGATATTCTGCCAGTAAAGGAGGTCGGTAAATCATTGTTATAATTTTATTGAAATTTGTTCGTTATTGGATTATTTTTTATCGAGCGTTGATTACCTTTTTATAAGTAATAAAAAATATTGTAAAATAATCCAATATTCTTTTGAATTCATGGAAATCTTATAAAACTGAAGTTCTGAGAAATTCTAGCATTTTAACGTTAACCACAGTTGTATAACTTTGTTGATCTGAAGTCTGGTGTGTATACACAAAAAGTTGATAGACTGCGTGGCTTTACCAAACGGTGTAATAAAAAGCTTTCGGGAACGGCGTGCCACCACGCAGATTTATACACAAATCATAGATGAATTTATATGCTGTTGGAGAGAACAAATTCGATGTTCTCTCGAATGAAATTGTACTAATCAAAAAATTGTACTAGCCAAAAATCCATCCATTCAGCTGAAATCGCGCCAACTTTCATGGTTGGAGGAATTTTACACACACAAGTACCATAAAAATTTTACAGTTATAAGACATTAGACTGAAATAAATAAAGCGAGTCTTTAATAAATATCTCGCTTTGAGAATCAGAATATCAGCATACTTAGAATGCTGCATATTAAGAACAAGAAAAATTAATATCTATCGCAAGAACAGCAACAAAAGGTTCCGGTGTGTACATGCGAGTTTTAAATTACAAATCGATTGATCGTTTACAAAAAATAGACATTAAACTAAAATTCTTATGTCAAGTAAGATCACTTGATATCGCCACCATTAACGATAAGGAAGCCAACACTGGTGACTTAGACTCACATTTAGACAACGATTGTTAGCAACTAATACAGTTATACGAAATTCAAGTGGCCGAAGGAAATGTTTTTAATCTTTCGCTTAAATTTTTCGTTAAGTATCAAGTTTTCATCAAATTAAATGTGCATGTAGCTTCGCGGTAGTAATTACAAATTTACTTGTGAGTATGTGAAAATGAGAGGAACCTTTTCGTTACATACATTAAATGCACAGTCTTAATATTCTTACCTTCATTTGGAGGAGAGAAAGGTGGTTCTGATCCAGAATCCGGTGGACTATCCGGCAAGTGATGTCTGAAATAATATTTGTAAGGTGAATTTAGCATAGCATTTATTCGGCATTTATCCGATTAACAAACAAAAATAAACGATAGGAAGAATTGATAGTTTTTGGCAAAAAATACAAATTCTTAGATTTGCAGTATATTTTTTATTTTAATTTTCCATTTTGATACCAAAATAAAATTAAAAATAATAGTAACTATCTTCATTGACAATTTATGCATGACAAGCTCAACACATGTTTTAAAATTATGTGTAGTACAATAATGTATGTTATGTAGAAACTATCTCGACGACAGAATGAAAATGATTTAAACAGTGAGATGAATTGTTCTTATATTTACGACTATATACGAGCATAAATATAAATGACAGTAATTTAATTTATTAAATGAAAATTAAATAATTTTTAATTATGTACAATTGTAATTTATTATGGTATTTTGCTTTCAAAATGGACGAACACCAAAACTGTTTTCTGTTATTGTATGTCTCTGCAAATACATATGCGAATGCTTCTGGACGTATCGAATCATCTCTTGATCAATAACTTATATCAATTATTTTTACTGAACCACTATTTTTAATCAATTCCCAAGAAAAATAAAACTACTTCACTTTATTTCTATTTTAATGTTGTAATCCAGTGACTGCAAATACCAAAACGCATTTGGTCATAAACAATAAATTAAAAATATACCTGACGAAATTGGAATTTATTGATATTAGCTAATCTCTTCCTATGTATTTCCTGTTAAGAAAGGAAAATTCGGATCAACTCACGGTTTGTTGAAAGAGGAGGTGACGTCACTGCTGGGGCGGAAGTTCTTTTGATGTTGGGGGGCGGTCTGCGGGGAATGGGCGGGCTCCTTGACCAACCCCGGCTGACCACTACGTGCGTAGGGAGGGGCCTTATCTTCGCTCAGCTTCAGGTCGCTGGAGGTGACCAGGGCATCGTGAAAGTAACTGCAGGAGAAGTGATCAAAAATGGAGTCATAAGTATTTTTTCTTGGAAGAGAGAAAAAAAGAATGTGTATACATAATAAAAACAATAAAAAAATATGTATAGGAATCAACGGTTTCAAGAAAATAGTTGAAAATATAAGATTTTGATGGATTAAAAAGAGTGACTTTTTACCAAGTGAACTCTTACCGTCTAGGTCTCTCTCCTTATGGATCTGCACAATATATATAAGTGGATAAAATAATTTTACAAGGGAAATTAATTAGTTACAATGGAAAAAAAAGCTAACATACTAAAAATATGATACAGAATAAACGCGCGCGTTTCTTTCTTAGAATATTATAAATTTAAATATACAAGTAATGTATAAACAATAAAAATAATACATAAATAAAATTTAATATTTTAATTTATAAAATAAAATATATTTTTTCCTTCATAGACAATTCGATGTGACATTTTATTAAATACTCGACAAATTGGTTGATTGATTAATGACTTCGCTCTTAAAAGTTATGCGAGGTCTGTTAGCGATAGTCCTCGAAATTTATAAATTACAATGAAGTCACGAGGGTTACACTTGAGTGGGTTCCTCCTTCTTCTTTCTACACCACGCCATCGTAAAGACTTTGAGTTCTGAATTACATCAGGCTTGGTCAGACAAGTCTTCAAGTGCATTTAGGGCTCGAACACATGACCTGACTGAAATAAAGTTGGCTCCGAGCATGATATCAAGGCCATTCGTCTACTAGGATAGCTTATCAACACATATCGGTGAAAAACCTTGAGCAGACCTATTAATCTGTGGTGAGATATTTTTGATATCAAATAATAGACTCTACTGCAATTTATTACACATGTTTCAGAACAAGAAATGAGAAATCTAAGTAATTATCATTGAAAATAAAAATAACGGATTATTTTTTTTTCTTCTTGCATCCAATAGAACGACGAGGCCCTTTTAAAGAAGTTCTGCCTTATACCATACGAGTAAACATTGATATCGAATAATGTTAAAAAATATATTAATATTTGTGAGGTCCAAATTAAAATATTTTAGTTCTCTTCTAGTATTTTTCTTTATAAATAAAGTATATAAGAGAATTTATCTCCCACAAGATTATTTTGCATAAAATAATGAAATATCTGCTGAAAAAAAATGTATACTGATTTTTATACTTATGTACATCCGATCATTTTTCAAAGAAATTGTTAGAAACCACTTTAGCCACATCATTTAATTTCTTATTAGCATATTCGTTCCTTCACTTATTAGCTATCTTAAATAAATATACATCTGGATAATACAAGTACTACATTTCACGATAAACTGACATATGTAATAACCTTATTATCGTGAGTTATATATATATATATATATATATATATATATATATATATATATATATATATATAATTATCTTCACATTTATAAGTATCAATAAGCCATCGCGAACGAAATTCTTGTCCAATGCAAACAGGAAAGCCATGTAAATTTTCTTTTACAGTATGACACGCACTCTTCGAACGCAACGCGTTAACTAAATGCAACGCGTTATTTTATATTTACGTACAGTAATTGAAGTTGTTTAGTTATGTAATATGTATGCAAAAGGTTGCAGAACTTTAAAGATATAATATTAATAAACGTTAATTTTAAAGAGAAACTTCTTTATTAAAAAGAGATGAAATGTATTGTATAAAATAAAATATCTGCGTGTTTTTACGTATATGTTTGTTTTGTATCACCGGTTGTGTGTGTTTCACCAGTTAATGAGCAGGTATAATATATTTTTTCCAAAAATATATTATAACAATGAAAATTTTCTTTTAATGGTCTCATTTTGTACCGAAATAAAACTCTCGTAAGAAAATAAACATTTTTTTTAACCTATCCAAAGATATAGCTTAATTTATATGTAATTTGAAATACAAGAGAGAGAGAAAAAATTACTAAAAGGATGGAATTATTTCCGAATTCAAGACAATTGTTTCAATATTTGTCTCGAGACTTTAAAAAACAATTTTTTTTTCTTAATTTGGCTAACTTCTTGACATGTTTTGTCTACAAACGATTTGATATTGCAACGAACTCTGCTCTATTTTACTTTGTATCTTTTATTATTATTCCCTCCATTCAAGATGTTTCCATAGCATTATGCATAATAGCTGAACATACCCGTGTTAGGTTATATTGTCAAAGGTGATTTTTTTCATTATTGAATTAATCTGATATTAAGTTTAATTATATATATATATATATATATAAAATTAAAAACTTTTTTTTACACGGTAGATACATTCCTTAGAAATCCGTGCAAAAAAAATTTCGTGTAAAAGAATACATGCGACATATGGTAAATTTGGGGATATGTCCCACAAATTTAAAAAATCGTGTAAGATGAAAAAATTCCAAATATTTTCCAAAAAAAAAAAAAAAAAAAAACCGTGTAAAAAAAGTAATAATAAAATCCATATTACATACTAATAAAACAAAAACAATTCATTTTTATTACAAATAAATTAAAATTAGTGCACAGTGAAAATTCAGTTTATAGGTACATACAACATATAAAAATGCAAAATTAATTTAGGAATAAAACTACTAACAACTATTCATCGCTATTGGATAACAAACGTGCACGTTTATTAAGAAATGGATAAAAAATACTATCGTCTCTAGATTTTTCAAATATGTCAAGCACAACTGTTGGCTTGGATTCAAATGAAGAATTTCATTCGTTATTAATGACCTCTGTCTCTGTTGGGTTTTTTTTTTTTTTGTTACAAAGTATTTTACTAGCGGCTGCTATTTTTTTTTTTTTTTTTTTGGTTTCTCAAGTTGCTTATATAATTCTTGATATCCTGCTACATAAAACTTAAGATTACATTGAAACTTTAATGCACTCTCCTTGCCAGAATTATAAGAAAATGTTGTTCCATACTTTTAGCAAATTTCAAGCCCTCGTGAAATAAATCTGCCGTTATAAGTTGAACTTCACCTTCGACTTCGCCATTATCGACTTGAATTATCGAAATAAAAAAAAAAAAAAAAAAAAAAAAAAAAAAAAATGCATAGAGATTTGTGAAAAAAATTATCATACATGACACAAATTGTGATTTTAAGGGTGTAATTCAAGTTCATAACATGTTAAAACAATTAATTTTTTAACTTAAGCGAATGAATATAGTCGAAGCAGTGATGTGTGGATTTCCAATTTGGCTGGAAACCGAAATGCTGTTTTTAAGTTGAAGTATAACGAAATAAAGAAAAAATGAGTTATAAATTCGGGTATTCCCTGTAACTCCAGAATAAAAAGTAAATAAGCCACGAAGTGAACCGAGATACTCACACATGTGCTGGCATAAACTGACAGTCATCTGATTACACTGTCAAAATTAGGAAGAAAAAAAATTTTGAGGGGGAGGATTCGCGCTAGAACAAAAAATTTGTATAAAAAAGTATATTGATGAACCGTGTTATTTCAAAATCGTGTGAAAAAGAGTTGTGTGTATATATATATATATATATTCGACGAAGGAATATGATTCTAGAATGAATAACTTCATTGATCGAGAAACCTGCTGTATATAAATTAAAGGTTGTTTTGATATTTAATCTATTTTTTAATAAATTATCACTTAAAGCTAATCGAATTCTTTTTTGGGGAATTAGATTGGGTAAAATAAATATTAACTTCTCTATTTTGTATTTTAATTTTAGAACAAAGCCTATTCAAAGGGGTTCCATTCACGAGTAATGTTGCAACTAATTAGCTCTCCTTTACTCTAATGAACACAATGTTTGTCATAATGGATTAAGAAGATAAAAATAATTTAATATTTATTATGTAGCTGTTCAACATTTGCTAAGTATTAACATTTAATAAATATCCTAAAACATTATATAGAATAAGTTCCTTAAACAAGAAAATATGAAGGCTCTCGTCTACCGGCCATTTTGATTTCGTGAATGCAATATCAATCCTATGGAATTTCCACTATCGTACTCAAATCTATACTATTTTATCTATTTGAATCTAAAAAAGTGCATTCGAAAGAGTAAAAAATTATAAATATTTCTGCGGAATTACATGCTTGATCAAATTTTCAAAACTATTTTTTATCCATATTTTAATGATCCATTTGTGAGTTCTCCTGTCATTAAAAAACATTCTAAAATATTTTCAAAAATCGGGGGGGGGGGAAAATGTAATTCTGCAGAAACTTTCATTATTTTTGCCTTTTTGAATACACTGTTTTGCATTCAAATAGATAAAATAGTATAGAATTGAGGGCAGTAGAAGAAATTCCATAGGATTAAGATTACGTCCACGAAATCAAAATGGTCAATAGACGGGAGCTTTAAGCAATTTAAAGAAAGAAGGAAAGGTGGTTTTTTTCTATATAATATCAGAAAATAGTGTTAAATTTCTTTGTGGGCTTCTTCCTAGGCCCGAAAAGGAAAAAAAAAAAAAAAAAAAAAAAAACAACGTGTTTTTATATTAAATCTTCGTAGTAAACAAAGATTTAATATAAGAACATGTTATGTCTTAAAAGGCACAATTTGTTAAAACAAGTAAAAGAATTTTTTTTTCATTACAAAATTCGCATGAAAAAAAAAAGTATTTAGTAAATCTCTCTTTCTATAAATAAGTTTCATGTAACATCATTATATATTCATGCATCAATCTATAAATATAAATAGACATGAATTGAAGATACGAGCACTCTCCCCCCCTCTCTATAACTATAATAAGAATTTATTAAATTAGTTAGTCCTTAAATTTTCAAAATAATATGAATAAATTCTTTCATGCACGTGTTAAAACTGATTGCAGAATATTTTTTTAAAAAACAAATTTAAAATGTAAAAAAAACTATAAAATAGATTAGTTTTTAAAATTATGCAAAACAGAATAACTCTCTTCTTTTTGTTTTTGTATTTACCTTTTATTTATTTTTTTTTTGTATTTGTTTACTTTTTTAATTCTTAATGTCTTTTTTTTAATTCTTGTTGGCAATTGCAAATCTAGGGCTAAAATGGCGTAATTAAAGGCGTTTAAGATGAGTGAGTTTTATTCTAGCTTTGTTTTTTAACTTTAACTAATTTTCTTTACATATTTGTATTAGTCTTTTATGTCGTAGTTTGCTTTGAGTTTTGTTTTAAATTATAAGTTTTCCGCCATTTTTTCTTTTGTTTTTTCAGTTTTGATTGTTGCTGATTTCGTTTCTTCATTTTGCTGTATTAGGCGTGTGGCATCTTATAATAAAGCCATTACTGATTACTAAGGACTGACCATTAAAACATGTTTGAGCAGAGCAACACTACCCTTATCCAGAGGCAGTATTACATAGCTTTATTTCCATTGTGTTAATTTTTATAGGATTTCCTTTTTTTTAAAATTATTTCTTGCTGTTTTTAATAAATATATTCTTCTTGTTATTAAATTTTGTATTTTTCTTCTTTCTCTTTAAATATGTATATTTTTTAGTATTTGAAAAACTAATAGTTTGTTATTATATCTTTATTTTAATGAATGATCTTTTACCTAGTAGCAATATTTCTCATGATTCTAATCTTATCTGAAAGACTATAGCAACAGCCTTTTCCCCGCTAAATGCTATCAGCAAGTCTAGGAACATGGTTATTGAAACATTATTGGCTAACACCGCATATTGAGGTAAGCCCATTTGAAAATTTTTTCTTCAGTCGTAGTACAATAAAGAAACTTTTAATATTTGAATTTATGCATTTATTAATATTACACGAGAGAAAGATAATTACATTGTGATAGCGGTTGACGCAACGCAATATACATCCACTCCACTTCAGTGGGTAAGTCAAAACATAAACAAACTTTCCCTTTTTGGGAAGTTGAATGCAAGAAATATTTAGATCACGTGGTATTAGATTAAGAGACCTTTAGGTATTTTATATGGTGACTAAATGCCAGTAGGGAAGTTTCTCTTCTAGTTTAAATTGGGTTAGATGCCAACCTATGCAGATGATTTATGGTGCCGTGCTTAAATAAATTACGAAATCGTGAGGTATTGTATGAGAACAAAAGACAAACTTCCCACTATGGTAGTCAAAGTAAAAGAAATTTAGGGAATTAATTAAAAAATTTTGAAATCGTTACATACTTGTTTACAATTACACACACATATATTGATGTCACATAAAACTAATTTAATTTTGTAAGGTTCCCATTCTCTATTCAAAAATAGAGAGTTCATTCCTACTTTCTGATCCATTTCCAAATTATCCTTTTATTTATTAGATCACGTGCTCATAAAATCTGTTGAATCCACTTTAAAGTAATCATAAATGTATCAGAAATAATCCCTGCTAGACTGAAAGGAGTCATGAATATCCCACATTATCCTTTCATTTTATACCACGTGACCACCACGTGACCAGGAGAAATCCCTACTATAAAATCAATTGCAAAGCAAAATTCTCCTCTTTTGCTCTGTTCTATGCTTTTCTAATGTAATTGAAAAGGCGAAGCTGTGTCTCTTGACTTCTCCGATTTAATAATGTATACCTAATGCCTCTCTCTCTTAGCTGAAATGAATAAACGATATATATATATATATATATATATATATATATATACATACATACATACATAATGTTGCACCTAAAAGAAAAGTAACACAAGAGCTATTGGCGATGGAAATCGTTATTTGAAACTTCACTCAAGTGACGAGGACAATACCTGAACTATCACCTTCTTCAAATTTCCACACCTTGCCAATGTGAGAGCTTGGGGCTTCGATACATTTACCTTGCATCAATCCGCTACACGGCAGGACTTGAGTGACGTCAGAGTTCAAACCCCCAACGTGATGGAAATAACTTGGACAATAGAGGACAATGCGTTAGATTTACTATATAAGGTTTTATTGCTTTTAAAATATTTTTAATGCTCTACATTTAGTATAGCTCAATTTTATTATTTTCAGTATTTATTTCTTTACTGCAGGCGCGGCAACATTTTGTAAATATTTCGAAAGCTTTGGTAACCGATCTTTGAAGTTGTCTTCCAACAGGATATATTCTAATGTCTTACATTTCTCTAAATGGGACATGAAAGTGTTGACCTAATCCATCACGAAACTAGAATTTTTTGACATGTGTTGCTTATACATAATGAATATGAATTCTGATTTACATTTTTTGCTGCCATGAAAACAAACCTCATCCATTTATGGAAAATAAATCTTTTAACAAAATGCAATAATTCTAACAAGTTCAAATACAGTTAAATAATATATTAGCATTACTCGTTGTTAAGCGCAGTTTGATGCATTGTTACCAAGTTTGCGACTATTGTAAGCTTGAAAGAATTGTCTTTATAATACAGTCTGCATACATATGTATATATATATTTAATACTTAAATGTATATATACAGTTATATTATTTATAAGTAATGATATGTATTATTAATAACTTATTTACTCATAAATTAAAATTAAATAATTTTAAGTCTTAAGTTTGCTTATTTAAGTATAATACTATATAATTGTAATATGAATACACATCGTAATACAATTTAAAGTTATTTGTAGGTAAAAGGATGAATTCTTACATATTGCTTTCGTTGTCATCGTTGATGTATTCTTCCAGTTGACTGAAATCAAATGCTTCACTGTCTATAGTGCCGAGGTCACCGCGGCCTGAAATATAAAAAAATATATACAGATAACTAATCATTTTTCACCTTGATTGAAAAATGTAAGTGGTATTTAAGTAACCGCCATTTTCTTCCTCATAAAATTTCCTTTCTTATTTATTTAGGATTTCAAAATGCGGGGGGGGGGGGATACTAACACAAAATCAATGCGATAAAAATCTGTAAACTAGTCTTTCGCGAATAATTTATGATCAATGAGCTTGAGCGATCATTTTATTAACATTTTCAACTCATTAACAACATGTTTAACATATTCGAAACACAAGGGCTAGTGGTAACAGAACTTCTAATTTTGAGCCACGGTCAAGTGATGAATGCAACACCTGAGCTGGCATCTTACTCCCTTTCTTCACTTACACACCGTGTCAGATAATGATATAACAACGGTAAAAAACGAGCTTTTTTTAACATGGGTTTTCCTTCAAACTTTACACATGAATTTACTCAATAATTAGTTTTAATAATTTATTTTATTATTTGACGTTAAATTTATCATTTAAAATAAATACATGTAAAATGTTTTAGCTCAATTAAGCATTGTGCTAATCAATTAAGCCACCTGTAATTAAAATTAAAGCAAACGATAAATTATTAAACAATGAATTTGGCGACCCTTTGGCGACTTGGCAAGAAACTTGGAGTGAAATTTAATTTTTTAAGTAATTAGTTTTAATCAAGAAATTTTTATTAATTATAATTAAATTATAGTATTGCCATGCAAAACAATCGTGTATGGAGCATTTCAGCTCAATTAAGCGCTTTAAAACGTGAGAAAAATGCTTTTAAAGTTTTGTCCCCAACAAAGTTGCAATGTGAGTTAAAGAAAACCAATTAATAATAAATAAGATTCAATGATTTATGAGAATTATGTTACTGCGCCATTTTTATGAAATCTTCATAAAATAAATTTTGATAAAATTGCATATTTTTAATGCAAACCTTTAGGGATTTATTTTCTTTAGGTAAGTACGGGAAACATGACTCTTGAGGAGGAACCCTAGTGATTTTTTGTCGTGGGGTTTACTGTCTTAGATAAACACGAGTGCTAAGATCTCTCTTCTTGTCAACCAACTTCAGCAATTTTTATAATTTTCGTTTTCTTACATTTAGTCCACAAGCACACACTGATTGGCGCAGCATAGCCAGATTCGGCTCTTGTACCATAAACCTCTACTTTCACTTTCTCTCAAATAGAGTAAAGTATTCTGACGGAATTTTCTTTAAAAATATAAAGATTTCACAACTTAACACAGTGATGTAAAGAAACAAAGAGTAAATAAATATAATTCATTTTGAAATAAAAATTTCTTGGAATGAAGCTGACTATTATAAGAAATCGTTATTTAAATAGAGTTTTTTTTTAAAATCACAATTGTAAGACAGGCTTATGCTCATTAGAAACGGAGCTCTGGGAGAGTTAAAACTATTCTACTGTAGATGCTAAACCTGTGCTTCCTTACATCAAACTAATCGTTATCCCTCCCCTTTTTTTTGTCTGCTGGTAACGCTGTAATTAAGAATGTTTATCTCTTAGTTTGGTATTTTTTTCTGAAAATGTTCTCGTTATGTTTTAGCTGTAACAATTATTGCTTCGCTGTACAAGAGATCCAAAGGTATAACTTTAAATTTTTTTTTTTTTTTTTTGAAATTCGAACACAAGTAATCAGTACTAGGTATTGTATTTATCCTAAGCTCTGTTTTATTCAAAACATTAAAAACAATGTTTATTTAAATATTGCAGGATTGAGATCAATCCAGTTTATTTAAAATCACAATTGAATTGATTTTAGAAAAAATACAAAGACTTTTGAAACCAAGCAATTTAAGTGTCTTTTGTTAAAGTTTTGAGTTTTGTATTTTTACTGCGCACTTTATATAAGTTGAGGAACTTTCACGATTAACTTAAATTAAAAGTTCTTTTTCTTCAGTCATTGTCGAAGTTCATGTATTGGTATTACAGCTATAATCACTTGAATAAGACGTGATTACTATAATTTATGATAAAGAATTCCGATTTAAGAATGTAATAAAATAATTTCTTAAAAAATGCCATTTTTTTAGTTTAACTTCTCTCTCACTCACTCACTCATTTATTCCCACACAACTTTCACTGCGCTAATCGATTAGTGATGATAAAAAAGAGAATGAAAATGTGTTAATTGAATTTATATACATATGCAAAAAAAAGCTTAGAGAAATGTGCGTTTCATTAAATTGAATAATCAATAAAAGAATTTAAGTGTTTCAGTTGCAATTTTGCATTCTAGTGAGAAGGAGAATCACATTGATCGATAGCTATATCGAAATTTTTTTTTAACTGAATAAAATTTTTTTTCTCGTTCGAAGTAAGTCCATTACGCAACCATTTCGTTGATATTTATCTCCTTTTATAAGATTATACAAACTGACGCAATGTTCTCTATAATATCAAATAATACGATCAAACTCGAACATCAGATTGAGTATCGAAGAAATACATTGTTGTTATGAATTTACAAATATTTGCTAGAGAAATTAAGTCTAAATTTGACTCCCCCCCCCCCCCGCTTGAGCAATTATCCATGTTTGAGCGGAATTGCACATGCCGAGGGAGTTTCGAATATATTTTTCAAACTTATATGACAAGATATTTTTAAATTTAGATTTCTTTATTAAGTGGATAATTTGATGATACATTTGGTAAATTATTAGTACATTGATCTAAAAGAGCATATGGAAACTCTATGTTCATTTTATCTACGAGTAGCAACCATTTCGAAAAAAAAAATTTGAACAAAAATTTGACTGCTCATGTTTTAT
The DNA here is from genome assembly GCA_019974015.1 of Nephila pilipes. Taxonomy (NCBI): domain Eukaryota; kingdom Metazoa; phylum Arthropoda; class Arachnida; order Araneae; family Nephilidae; genus Nephila; species Nephila pilipes. Next base: position 217,382 of record BMAW01115994.1, on the reverse strand, counting down.
TCATAAGATGTAAAACACCAATAACTCTGATACTGATGAAGATTTTGTCATTTATTCTATCTGATATCAATACATGTTTGTTTTATTTTAAAAACTCGTCCGGACAAATGATAGGAAAAAGAAGCGAGTTTATTACAGAGGATAAAAGTACTGCACGCAAGTAGAAATTCGATCAATTTAGTTTTCACACTCTTGAAGGGAGCAATTTTGATATTAAAATCAGGAATAAAAGCGATAGTATATTTTAAAATGGATGTGTGCAACATAATTTTTTCTCTCCTTCAAAAACATTTTTCTGATGAATAAAGTAAAACTTTCCTTAGGACTGCAACTTTCCTTTACGACATTTTGTAAACATTAGAGACGTTTTCGTAAATTTAGATACAGTTTGACGGAATATGGAAATACTTCCTGCGGTTTATTGACAATAAAATGATGCAAAACAAAAATTAAGTGCACATAAGTGGCTAGAAACACCGTTATAACTCGTGTATCTACGAAAAATTTCTTTTATGACTATAGTCACGTTATCTGAGATGATTATGAAGTCTTGTTGAAAGTAAAGCCTGTATTTACTCGATACTCAACAAAGTAAGATGGTTTGTTGGATCATGAGTTTTTTTTTCGAGTGAGAGAAATAACAGACCTTATATAAGGAAAGTCTATGAAATGTTTTTTGCATGCTGTTGTTTATTTATCCTAACTTCTGATGCCATAAGTTAGGTTTAGTTTTAAATTGATGTCTCATTAAAGTTATGTGAGGGATATTGATGACGAAATTCTGAGCTATGGACAAGGACGATATCTGATATGATACCCCCCACTTTCCCTATTTTCATACCACGCCAAGTAAAGATTAAATTCCATTTAGTATGCAGCCTCTCCTATTACTCAGCATGACATTCTTTGGCGATGCGACGGTCAGGACTTGAATTCATGACTCGAGTTGAACATCACCTCCTATGAAGTTCACGAAATAACTATCGAGATTTCGCGGCCTGTTTTTGAAATCATAAGAAATGAATAAAATTGATTTCTTTGATTTCATATTAGAGTTTCTCAATGAGCATTTATTGAAAAGAAAATGTAACAATATATTAAAAAAAATAACTAAATTAATTTAAATTAAGCTTCATTTTGAAATTTTGCATTTATTGATTGGATTTAGGCTACACTGGGGTTATATCATGAGCTATATTTTAATCATTCAAATTAAACGTTAATGAAATATCCAAGGTAAAAAGAAATCACATTAAACGTGTAACAATATGGAACAAATCAATGGATTTGTATACCTAACATTTCCTTTAATCTTCAGGGTGGGTCACCAAACATTTTGTAATATTATTCAAAATTAGAGGATAAGAGGAAATTTAATGATTTGATATTTCACTCCTTGCTCTGAATCAAGCGAGAATTTTGAGATCTAGCTAAATTCAAGCAGCATCAATCAAACTACACAACGATCGTTGGTGATTTTGAGCCTTGTATATAGGATTAACCGTCAACTAAACCTCTATTCCACCAATCAGAGAACTTGGAGATTATTCAAAGTTGATGGGATTTTATTCATTTAAAGAAAATTTCTCTGCATTGGACATTATAATTGCTCAAGGTGAACCTGAATGTATTGAAGTCAAAATTTAGCACAATAACGTTAAATTTGACTGCGATTGATTGTTGATTGTTTTATTAACATCGCACTAAGAAGTATCATGAGTGATGTGACTGTTTATTAAGGTCTCATTGAGAAGTAACACGTGGGCTATTGGAGACAGGCTTCTTAATTTTGAGCCTCGGTCAAGTATCGAAGACGACACCCCAGCGGGAACTTTTTCAACATATTTCCACTCCACACCAATGGGTTGGACTTTGGATGTCGACCAGATTTAATGTGCACCAGCCTCGCTACACAGCGAGATTGCATGGGAACAACATTTAGGCTGTTTGCGATGGACCTCGTATTTTGAACTCCGGTCAAGTGGCGAGGACGACATCTGAATATACTTCAAATAACTATATAATCTGATTTCGTATATTGTATTTGGAAACAATCAGTGTTATTTTGGTATAAAAATTTATTCAAACAGAAAAAAATATCCTATAAATTGACTTTTTAAAACATTGATGCTTTAAAAAAATGCCTCATTTTCAATTATTTCTTCACAGTTTATCGAAAGAATATTCTTAATATTTTAAGTACGATATAGAGCTATCTTTCTCCTCAATAAAAAGGACACTTAAAGTATAATATTAAAAAATAACAATTAAAAATCAGCGAAAAAATATCTTACGATTTATTCGAACATATTGCTTTTTTATCGGATTGGAGGCGGGGGGGGGAAGAGAGGTTGAAGGGGAAAAAAAATAAACAGAAGAAGAAGCAAAAACACTACAGCGATAAAATACGAGGTATACACATACTTAGAAATTAACTTTTTCGAAAAAGATGACCACACGCACATTCTTCAGAAAAAGTTCGCACTAGTATTCTTTCGGGCTTCTAAAACCTTTCGATGTGTTTTGCGTGTTTACACAATTCTAGTAATGTAAGGCGAAGCCACACACTTAGCATCTCCAAAACGTTTTCTCGATAGCTTTGAGTACACGCATGGACAACGTTCTAATTTATTCAAGAACATAAAAATAAAAAAAAGAGCAAAATCTAAGTACAAATATGAACAGCATAAAAACTTTCCACTTTTCGATGGAACGAATACGAGCAAACAAAGTAAAACGTAGACATCTGTTCACGCATCTGGCCACAAGTCGGCCTTTTTGAAACACGTCACGCAATCACGTGTCTCAGAATGACCAACCACTTGCGGATTGCCAAGAATCAACCACAAGGGATACGCAAAAGTCGGCCATTACAATGAGAGGCGAACTCACAACACGCAACATAGTCAATATACTTGGTACTCTTTTGTTGTTCACGTAATATTTCAGAAGCACGCCTTTCGCTAAGGGCTTTTGCATGTCTGCTCTTTTAGCTGATGTTGTTTCGTGAACAATAAAAATGAGCAAATAAACCCCCTCTCTCTGTAAGTGAACTATAATGATTCAGAGTTATTTCCCACTACTTGTGAGAAGTACGTCTAACCCATTAATTATAGATGAAGTCTTCATCTCCAATTGTACTTGATCTTTTTTTTTTTTTTTTTTTTTTTGCTGAGAAAGTTTTTCGAACTAATGGCTAAATCTAGTTCTTGCACGGATTCCAGTAATTCTTATTTTTCGTGAAATATTAGAGGTTGCTTTCTTCCCCTCATTCTCGAAAGTTTCTTTGGAGAATATCTCACAACTTTTTTTTTGTAAATGAAGGCTTAGAATCGACATTTTGAAAACCTGTTCATATTCGTAATTGCGATTGATTCAAACAAACAAAATTCCCATTCAGTGCTCAGTAATTTGTATGTAATAGGTAAACGCTAATATTATTCTACTCAAATTTATAATGACCTGTTTTAAAAACTTATTTATGGAAGACATACTTTTTTAGTAAATCTATACTTTTAATACTTATAAATAATTTATGGAGAACACTTTTGAAATGTGTCCTATAGCATGCTTATAAACAATTGTTACTGGTGTCGTGGTGAACTACATTTCAAAATTCTTGTGTTTGCATAATCTGTATCAGTCAGTTTTCATGATTTTTTTTAAAGTATATTTTAAAGCAAGTTTAGAATATAAATGTTGATTGTAAAATTTTTTAAAAATTATAATCATATTTCCAAATTTCAACTATATTTTTATGACAATCGGGATTAACTTTAATGGAAGATCTAAGGATCATTAAGCATGGGAAAAAAAAAAAGTGAACGGCTTTCTCAACAATCTTTCAAAAATAAATATTTGAATGAAAACCAACAAAATTAAATTAGTTTTAACTACAAGGAAAAGAAATGTTGCTCTTATATATATTAGGTATATAAAAAGGAATACATAGATTGTGTGGAACTTCTTTTCATTGTTTATTTTTGTGTGTGGTTCTTGTTTCCATGGGTAACTCACTGAGTGTAAATTAATTTCATTTAACACTATCATATAACACTTAACTATTTCTATCACTAGCCGGTCCAAATGACCAGACTTCGTGTTTTCCCAGTTGAATGTAAGTATGGATGAAGGAAGAAATAAACAAATTTGCTTCATCATAATTAAAATTTTATGTAGTCAATTTCTAAATACAACACAAAATAATAAAGGAATTTTAATTCTTTGTCATCACATTTTTAGCATAAACAGAGTATATCTCCATTGTACGGCTTTCGCAACATATTTTGCACATTTTGAACAAATTTCGATGGTTTTATTTTCTGTTGTCAATATCCTATTTGGTATCTTACGTTGATCCATCTGTACAGTAGTTTGAGGCAACGATCGCTTTGTATTTGTTCTTTCTTTTGGTTGTTCATAGAGCTTCTAAGAAATCGACAGCAAGTTCCTACTGCTAACTGAGTAAGAAATCTTTGTTCGAGATATTCTCTTCTTGTCGTTGCTTGCACAAAATCAAGCATTATACCAAGCTAAATCAGGATATTGAAGAATAGCGTTGTATCACAAAGTTTAAAATTTAATTCCACAATTATTTTGATTAAACTAAATGCACTAATAGATGTTCGCAGAAACGGTAGCTGATTGAATATGAACGTTGAAAACCGGATGTATATCATATTTCTGATTCAATAACGTTATAAAAGCAATAAATTGTTCTCACGGTCGATGATCGGTTGTGGGAAGATAACGGTATACATAGTATTACTCAAAATAAAGCAAAATACAAATAAAAAAATAATACAATAATTATATATAATTAATAGAAAAAATGAAATCAAATGTTAAAAGCAAGATAGTATACGCATTTTCACTGCAATATTAGTTCATATATCGATTATAAAATTGAAGTATTGGTATGTTTGATAACAGCTGAAAAAGCAGCCAGTCTTTACGTACTAGCCCAGTTGCGAGGCATACGGCAAACCATCAAAATTCTTTGGAAAGAGCACAAAATACTGGCTCCGTTGAATAAATGCTTAAATTTGGTGAATGCAGAAGCAGACATTCCA
>BMAW01115994.1:185018-210657 GCA_019974015.1 Nephila pilipes | reverse complement strand
TGGTATACGCGCTGGTTCCAGTTGCATTGCTGGCAAGTAACAGGCCGAATCAATTCATTTCATAATTATGCTGGTGAGGGACACCAAAATTTGTGCTATCAACCATCCAACTATGTAAGTATATTCCATTATTCCGGTGTAAATTTCTGAAGAGAGAGTTTAATAAATTTTTTTGAAAAATGTATATACACTTAAGATCGAGGTGATATCCATTCAAAGATCGATCTTGATTTTCAAAAACTGCAATATCGAATAATATTATTATTCATTATTTATAATTTATCCCTTATGTTTTTTATTTTTCTTCAAAAGCATATTCGAAAATAGCCATGCTTCAACGTTGAAAACTTTGAAGTATTTTAATGGACTACTTTTAAAGTGGTAACGTTTATGATGATATTAACTATTATTCAGCCAGCGTATGATTACTTGAATCATTAAATTATGCGATAAGACACATTTTTTGTTTTCATTATGTAACACGTCTAAACGTCACATTATGTAACGATTATATTAGCACAGCCAAAATACACAGAAATCTCGGTGAAAGAAAATTTATAATTGTTATTGATAACAGTGATAAAATCAAACTAAATGTTGTAGATAACACATCAGCGCTTAATTTTTGTTGATTTTTTGCTTTCAGCGAAGATTTTTCAATAAATATAAATTAAAACTAATAATGGGTAAATAAATAGCTTTATGATTGGCTTCACTAGGTCAAAAACTAGGTCAACGGCACATTCATGCGGTTGTGTACTTTAGTTATTAAAAAGATCAATTCTTTTGTTTAAAATATTGAGCTATTGAATGGGTGCAAAATTCCATGAGGAAACCTGTCCTAATAATGCATCATATCTTGGAGAAAGAATAAACTTCTAAATATCTGGCGGCAAGTGTTATTATTGTGGTTGCACACACACGCACACACACACACACACACACGCACACACACACACACACGCACACACACACACACACACACACACGCACACACACGTTTTTCGGTTTGAGCTTACATGTGGCAGCTAAGTACCAATCTAATTGTCCCATTTAAAGATTATCACTGTTGCGATATTCCAATATTCACAACAAACTCATAATGATATCATTCAATATAGGCAGAACATGATATTACAAACAGAGCGAAAGCAGAAGACGAAATGCTACCTTTTAATTCTGAGTTAAACTATTTACAGTTATAATATGAAATACATTTTTTTTTTGGGAGATGAGCAGCTTGTGCTTTACATCACGGCCCAGGGAGCGAAAAGGCACTGAAGAGAGAAACTTCTTTCACCGTGTATGTAATTTATAATGGGCATTTTCTAGACGTTTTAGTCACATGTCCATGCCATAGTGTTAGGATGTCAGGGACTTTAGCGACAATACAGAAAGATCTGAGTTGGTTACTGACAGCTTGACTAGGGAAAGTATAAGATAATTTTATTTTATATATATAGTATGCATACACTTTTTGCGTTATTGACATAAAGGAGGTAAATTTGAATAATGAAAATTGATATTTGATAAGCAGTGACATTTTATTTCAAATCGTAAATAATTTTTCTTACAATGAATTATTTTTTGAAATAATTTTAATGTTAGACCCATTTCGGTTAATTTAAAGTGAACTGGCTCGTGATGTTAAACGGCATCTTTTAAAACTAGGAGTGACTTAAAATAAATTTTTATCTCTTTTCCTCATTTGAAATTGCGACCCTTCTATATATATATATATATATATATATATATATATATATATAAAATGTCTATAAAAATTATTTCGTAGTATTTATTTTTCTTCACCTTCTCCCTACGCCCGATATACAACCTATTTATACCATGACGAGTCTTTAGACCGATTTAATGTTTAGTGTATTTCAACTATATTTCCAATTCTAAAATCAGTCAGTACTCACAAACAAAGCACACACCACCGAAGAAAGTTTTTGCTTCATTATGAGTTAACAACATATCTAAAGTCTATGTTTTTTTTATGAACTATTCTAATAGGATCGTTTCGGAAAACAGCATTATAAATGATACATATCCAATTACGCTTTGGTAATGATGTCTTAGTTATGATTATTCAGGTTTTGTTTTTCTGTTTATAATTGTATAATTATTATTTATGATTTATTTTGCTTATATTTTCAAGTTCTAATTCTTCTGTTATCTGTATCGAAATGGAAAAGAGGCCATTTAACCCGTTTAGAGTAAAGAAGGGTTTATTCTGCTTTAAAATAATCCAGGCTTCATTCACCCCATCTCGAATGGCTTTTATTTATTTGAAAACGCAGTTTGGATCATATAGTACTAGACAGACGCAATGATCTCTAGTTGATTACACTCCACATCAAAAAAGGAACTTTTGGATAAATTCCCCTTTTTTATTTCCTGAAAGGGGATGGATAAGGTAAAGGACGTTAGTCTATTTCGTTTTTGACAAACAGACAACTATAAGTTAAATCAATATTAGATTTGAAACAGTTTGAAAACTATTGATCTATAGATCGATGGCTTTCTAATGATGGTACGTGTACCCGTAGGAATACGATAAAAATCTTGAAGGAGGTGCGCAAGCAAATTTGGAATAAATAAATAAATATCTTTACGCAGCGGTAACTTAGTGGTCATGTTCCTGAGTTGATGGGCTGCGACGTTTGAATCGAGTCACGGATCTCTCCAAAACAGACGACAGAAGTTAAAACACTTCAATGACTATTTCGAAGGGGAATCCGTTTTGGTCTAATTCTTAAGAGCATTGAAAAAAAAAAAAAAAAAAAAAAAGCGACGGGCAAGTTTTCTTCGAATCTAGAGATTGAAGGTTCGAAATGCTGCAAGCACTCAAGGTCAATCAATCTCCTCCTATAAGGGATAAAACAATATTCTCCAAAATGGCTGTATGAAAAACATCTTCACCGAAATGGTGACACAGGACTTGAACACTGGATGGCTGCACAGCCTGGAACTACTGGTTGCATATATTCCCGAGGAAACATTTGCCTTTTTGTGTGTCTAAGACAACCGCATATAATTTCAACTAGTGATATACCGGCAACAGCGCAAGCATCAAATAGAGCCCCTCCCCCCCTCTCAACTAGAAATAGTCAATAACGTCGAATGAAAACTGTTCAAAGCGAAACTCAATTCAACTGGGAGGGGTTGCATTTCAATTGCAATAATGGCTGGAAAAGCAACTTTCTCAACAAATATTGTTTAGAATGTTCCTCTTCGCATTATCGCAATAGTACTGGAGAGGGAGTATGAGGTGCCTCTCTTCGACAACGCCGATACAAATTAAAACGTCTTAATAACTAGACCGAAATGGAATTCCTTTTGGTCCATTTGATAAGAGCACTGCTAAAAGTAGTCGGACAATTTTTTTCGTACCCAAAGATTGAAGGTTCGGAACGCTGTCGTCACTCAAGGTCAAAAGTTCCCCATTTACCCTGCCATGGAATAGGAAACACTGATAATATATCAAAATCTGAGGACTATCGTGCAGAATAATGGTATATTTTAGAATGTAGATGTTGGTTGAATGCTTTCAAATGGGATTCAATATGTGTCTTATTGGTATGTTACGAATGTAAGACCAATGAGATAATAACTCACGTGTCGTTCTTATCATCTGACCAGACTCAATTTTACCAAGTCCGTTATTCATATCCACCTCCCCCTGTGACGTTGAGCTATTCGCGATTTTCTTTTCACTAACCTCAAGGAAATTTATCGAATTGAATTGCATAAAATTGCAATTTATTTTTAATCGAAATGAAACGTGATTAGGAAAATTAATTGAAGATAAGCAAAGAGAAGAAATTTAGATACAATGATATAAATGATATGCAATAAAGGCAGATAGAGGATAAGGACTTGTCATCAGATAATTGTTACTGAGCTTGAAATTCTTCTGTTTTGTGGATTGAAGAAAGTTCCACTAACAGCATTTATCTACTTACTTACTGTCAAAGAGAGTTGTGATATCGATAACGTGTAGACTGGCGAGATAGATTTCTTATTTGAATCATAAATAAAGACTGTGAGTTTAATGTTATTATTTAATTGCTATCGATTTAAATCATGCATAAATATTGTACAGATGTCTTGTTTACACGGTCAGTTACTCATTATTTTATTTAAAGGCACTGTCTGTGGATTATATTGCCATTTAAATTCAAATTTTAATAATGAACTAAAATGTTTACAGCAAATAATAATTCGAGATAAAAACCAACGTTTTTAAGAACAACGTTTTTATGTGGTGGCAAAGTTTATTAAAAAAATATTGAAGTATTGGTTAAAACTGGTCGCAAATATCTAAATATTGCATTGTTAGGCAAGTAAGAACGGTCCCCAAAATTTCAGAGCTCTAGCTTAATGGGAAGTTGGTTAAATTAACAATAGAAAATTTGCCGACACACTGATACACTGACAGACACACTGATACACAGATAGACACACACCAAGTGAATTGCATAAAAATTAACTAATTCATCCTGTAAATTAAATGGTTGGAAATCAGTTTAACCCAACAACCCTTGGCGACCAGAATTATTTGGCAGTATTTTGCCAAATGTGGCTACCCTGGTCCGTTTTACGGACTTATCCAGCCAAAAAAATCGCCAAGTTTGGAGCCAATTTTTGAAATCGCGCCAAGTGGTTGGGCTAAACTGCATTATTAAAGAAATATTAGTTAAAACTTGTCGCAAATGCCTAAATATTATATTGTTAGGCAAGTAAGAATGATTCTCAAAGTTTCAGAGCTCTAGCTTGATGGGAAGTTGGTTAAATTAACGATCGAAAATTTGATGACACACACACCAAATGAAATACATTAAAACGTTTTAAAATAGCAATACTTTAGTGAAAATCCTCTCGTGAAGTGCTTTTTAGTTTTTAAAATTAAAAATAAATAAATTCTGCTATATAACGACTAAGCATTTAGAAATTAAGTTTGGCTGTTTAATGCTATGTATGTGTGTGTGTGTGTGTGTGTGTATGTGAGTGAGAGTGAGAGAGAGGAGAGAACGATTTGTCGGAGTAGAATTAAATAATGAAGGAACGGTCCCACATAGCTAATAATAAAGTTGGCCTGAGAGGCAATTGAGGGCTATATGGCAAGGAGCATGATCAAATAGTCTGATATAGCATCACATTCTCCCAACTTTTACACCACGCCAACCTGAGGAATTTGAGCTGGGGCTCATTTGATGTGCATCATCATCACTACAAGACGGGTCGTGAACTAAACGTTATTCGCAATGAGCTTGATGCTAAGACCACTCGGATACTGTTGTCCGCAAGAAAGAATGACAAAAGAAAGTTTCTATTTCAGAGATGTCGATAGTCACGTAGCCTTTTACAAACACACACACACACATACTAGTTCAAAGAAACATTTTTTATGATGGGTAAAATAACACAAAGAGAGATAGACATAAAAATAGAAAAACATATAAACAGATCGATATAGAGGTAGACACAGACATAGTTCCGTTACTTATAATTAAATAAAAAAAAAAAAAAACCTTCAAAAATTTACGTAATACAAAATTAAAGTTGTATCATTAGATTTTAAATTGAAAAATATTTTGGGTTTCTATGAGATTTATAGGATGATTGAGACATACGAGTCCATAGTAGAAATTGTAACGATTAATACAATTGTTTTTATTTTATGAGGTTAAAAAAATCAACTTTTTTTTAAAAAAAGAAAAATTTAATTTAAAAAGATATATATTAAAAACTGGTGAGAGTAAATGGACTAATAATTATGGTAATTGGTCCAGAGGAAATATGTGATTTGTTATAAATAATAGTGTACAATTAAAATCTGTAAAAGAATAAGTCACGAAATTTTTATTAAAGTGTTTGTTATATATCACTATATTAGCCATGAGTTTGACATGCTTACTGTAGTGTAACGTTGATTCAATAGTAAATTAATGAGTTAAATCGACTAACGAAACTTGTGGTGTCAGAGTAAAGAAAATGACATGTTAAAACCGACCCTGCAATTTAATGATCTTTCGTAAGTAATCAAAGCGGCCACGGTTCAAGCGGTTTAAGCGACTGATCAGCTGAGGAAGTGACTAATTTTAATAGTATTTTTTCCCTTTGTTAAAATCCACACAATTCCACCCCTTCACCTGCAAATATATACTTTTACTTATATAATCTGCACATGCTTAAATTAAAGAACAATGATTCAGTAAATATGTACATTCTAAATTATATGGTATGGTTCTGTTGTTGTTATTTTTTTGTGAAATAATTTTTAATCAATCGGCTTTATTGGCTAAATCGCTATTTAGTCAAAATCGCTTTAATGATCTTATGGTGGCCATTTAAGGGAGCACTTACCTTTCAATCATCAAAAAAAGTCATCATTAATAACTTTCGCAATTCTCATTCGAGTGAAATTGGCATGGCTGTTAATGGCTCAAAGGAAATAAAATTTTATTGTGTTAAAGGATTAATTAATTAACTTAATCTGCACAATTAAATCTTCTGAAACAGAATTTTTTTACAGTGGAATTCAATTTATTTTGCATATTTGATTCATCATTCTGAACGAAACCTACATTTCAAATTTAGTAAAATTCCTCTTGAAAACTTTTGAGTTACAGGTGGATTACAAAATGGATACGATATTGTTAAATTGAGTAAACACAATTAATTAGAAGTTAACTGAAATAATTAACAGGATTAATTACTTTCTAAAATGAACTTTCAATTATGGAATTCGACTTATTTCAGAATTAAGCAGAAAGTGATATTAATAGCTTATGTGTTCCAAATTTCGTTCGAATTCAATATTTAGTCCCAGAGGTATTCCGGAAAAACTATTAGAGGGCCATATATATTAGTTCATTAAGACAAATAATTCATGTATTTTCTTAAGTTTCTTAATAGCTAGTGATAATTGGAACGATAATAACGACTTATAATCTATTATACAACTCTTCAAGTGTCCGCGATGTTCATATTTATTTCAAAATTGAACACCTTCAGAACTATTGGAGAGATTTGCAAAAAAATTTCGAGTTAAGGTTTTTATTCATAAAGAATTTTCAGCGCAGGACGTTTGCTCCGAGGCATTGGAGAATGTTTTCTACCGCGTGCGCTGTGGAAGGGGAGAAAGTGAGTTGATCTTGAATGCCGGTGCTGTTTCGAACCCTGGACTAGTGGGCCCGAAGAAAAGTTGACCGGTCTCTTTTTGCTGTGCCTCTACCAACTAGGCCGAAAAGACGTCTCATCTGGCCAGTTAAGTAAGGCGTTTTAACCTCTGACATTGTTGTTGACGAGAGCCACTGCAAATTCAAATGGATACAAATTTCGGTTACAAGTCATTTTTTTTCGTAACTGGGTTCATGTTTCCTTAAAAATTTTTTTTCCTGTGCATTTAGAATTGGAAAACGAAGTATGCATCGTTTTGTACCAAAAGCATTGAAAAGTATTGAGTAGAATTTTTCTTTTGTCTATTATTTGATAAACTCATTTGACTTAAGTTAGTTTACCGTGTTAATTATATTAATTTAATAATCTATTAACACTACACAATTTCATTGAAATGTCACGTGATAGTGGTCTGTGGTGAATTCCAAACAGAAAGAAAAAAGAAGAAACGGGAAAAAGGGAAGAATTTTCATATTTTTGTGATTCGAGAAGGAAATCTTTCAAGTATTCATATCGTAATGTGTTACTAAAGCACTAATCAAAACTATTCGATGCGGATTAATCCATACCTGCATCCTTCTGTACTATGCTACGTTTAACTAAGGAATACAGCAGTTATTTCATGTAACACTGATGGAGTCGAGCTTAAAATCAATTCTATCTGCATCTAAAGGTGTAAGACGAAATTTGTCTCATTGATTAAGTACAAGTTGTATATGCTTTCTTTAAAAAGTATTAAAAAATATTGCAAGAGTTTTCTATAAAGGTAGATAGAGCTTCATCGTTTATCTCAATATTTTGAAAACATCAAAAGGTTTTCTATAGTTTTCAGGTAAAATAAAATCGAATAAGTTCTTGATTATAGATTAGAAGTATTGATGAAGAGAGATAAACATTTACTCTATCCAACAGTAGTTCTATCCTTTGAATCAGGTTTTAGGTAAGAATTAAATAAGAATAAAAATTAATGTCTAGCATTAATGTAACTTTGCATTTTGATAATAATATATAGATCAGAAATAATAATTCGACCTAAAAAAGGATAATATACTTAATGGCATTAGAAAGAAATGCAATGTAATTTTGTGAGCGAAATAGTTTTACGTAGCATAGGAATATAATACCAAATGCATTATTATGAATAAAAAATACAATGAAAAAATTCATTAACATAATAACGCTTATTTGAATAACATTATCGTAAAAGATCATTACTGTGAAAAATTTAAGGGTAAAATTTTATTAAATCAACATCTAAAAACAATTTCTAAAAGTTTAAACATCTAAAAGTTTAGTAGAAACAAAATTCGAACAAATCCCGCTGAAAAGGGTAAAAGACATTGAATTTTAGAATGGGGAAAGACAGAGAATTTAAATCTTAAACTTAAACAATTTCAATTTACTTTTATTATTAATTCTATATAACCGCTTTCTTATTTTTAAATCTTTTTTCTCTCTAAATGTGTATAACCCTTCATTGATAATTTTAATCTACGATCAAGATCTGATTCAATTTTGTAAATTCACTAGAGCATTATAGATGCAGAATGATTTTTTAAAACAGATAATGGCAATTTAAAACTTTGATGAATAATAATTGAGCTGATATATTACTCTCTATACTTCAGATTGCAAGCTTTAGGGCAGCCGCAGCAGCCTAGTGACCAAGGTCTCGAACTCGCAGCCATCGTTGTTTCCGTTCGAGTTGTGAACTCGAATCCAAGTGACACTAAAGACCCACCGTTTAGCGGTGCTGATACAAGTTAAACGTGTCTGATTCCCGTTGTTGACGTGGTGTGGAAATTTGTAGAGGAAGATGTTAGCTCAGTCACTTGATCGATGTACAAAATTACAAAGTTTGTCTCCAAAAACTCACGTGTTTTTTCTCATTGTAACGTTAATAAACCATAAGAAAATGCGAGCTTATAGATCTAAATGGACTTAGCATGTGATACTCATAGATTTCAACTCCAAAGTACTTGATGAATAAAGAATTAGGACTTTAATTCAGGATCCATTAGCATCAAAGTTAAAATTTCAAACATTTCTCTTTCATAGATTTCCCATAGGACGTAAAATAAGCAACATACGACTTTAATAGTTATTTATAGAAGAATGAAAATTTCCAATTATGTGGAGACCTATATATAACTAAATTTTTAGATTAAATATTTCTGCTCCAATAAAATTAACAAAAAAAAAAAAAAAAAAAATGATATTGAGGAAGGATCATTTGATTGATAAGTTTACCTCGGAAGAAAATCTGATACGCGAAAATTACAATGTAAACTAATGACCATATCAAGGAAAGGAACTGCCAAGACAGGCACTACGCATAATAAATTGATCTAATTTCAGAGTGAAACTAATTGTTACCTAAGAAAGGCTATCCGCTTCAAGGAAATCCATATCCACAAACCCTTTAATTTGGTTAATCAAAATGGTGTGTTAAAAGTAGCAATAAAATTAAAATAAATGTGAAAGAAAAAAAACAATTGTGAAATCTTTCTCACTCAGTAAACTCAAAGAAAAAAAAAAACCATTAGAATGTCTTATTTTTTAATCATTTAAGGGAAAAAAATCCACAGTTTCCTCATTTTGGGTTCTTTGTTTCAGTATCTGATTCTGGAAGTTTTTTTTTTTTTTTTTGCTTCTTGTTCTTTCTGCTCCAAATTTATTCCTGTGTTCACGCTTGTTTTCCCTCGTGTATTTCTTTGCCGAATTACTTAATCAACTTTTAATGATAAAAGTGGATCACTAGCTTCAACAGTTCTATGACTCTGACTTAGACATTGTCTCTCGAAACATAGCTTACGGGGATCTTATTATTCGGTGAAACGTTTTTTTTTTCTCTTTCCGTTCTCTCTTCTAAAATCCGCCGTTGTCAAAATGTCAAGATGTTGACAAAATTGCTCTGCTGTTGATGCGTATCCGCGAAACGGTCAGGAGAGTTTAAAAGTAGAAAGTTTACACACCGTAGCAGCTTTTCCTTGTTGATAGTCATTTCCGAATTCCACAGGACACACTATTGATCACTCAGTAAATATAAAAGAATTGAAAAAAAAAACCTATGTTCTCCTTTTTTGAAATTAATTTACTCTTCAAAATAAGCTCCTGATTGTTTCTGGAAAAATTGCTTATGAGACCCATTTTCTGTTGTTTTTGAGCCCTCTTTTTTTTCTTTATCGTTCCTTAAACAAACTTTATAAAAAGTTTGTTTAAATATTTGGATTGTTGCTTCTACGCCGAATCAATAATTAAGCACGCGAATGGAATAGTTATTCAAGAAAAACAAAAGTCACGGATTACAAACGTAGATTTTCTTATATTTAAACATTAAAACTGCATTAAAAATCTATCATCTACATAACAAAAAAATTGATTTCTTTACATAAGACAACATTTCTTTGTGTTATTACAGAGAAAAAACTATAGTAATATTTTGATGCACTTCGAGTTTTTTTTTTTTTTAAATTTAAATATTTGTTTGATGATATGGAAATACTCTTCAATTATATATCAGAGAATTTGAAGACTACTCAATATGTGGCTTTTTTCAAACAAAGCCTTTCTTAAAACACAATATTAATAGCTTTATTATTTTAACTTTAAGAAAATAATTCCGAAATTTATTAGTAATAATATTTATTTAGTAAAATTACAATACATTTAAAAAATACTTTTAAAAGTAATTATACTGTTAACATTCTAAAGATTACAAATAGTAGCTTAAGACATAAGTTAATTAAACCATATAAGCTAATTAGCAATTATTTAATAAGCTGATTAGCTTTTATTTAATGTATATATTAAAATTATTTTAAATATTTACTTACATTTATTTTAAGTATTTATTAGCAATTATTTAATTAACGACAAAAACTAATCAGCAATCACTTTTGGGTAATAATTCTTGAAATTAAATAAATAAAGAGAAAATATACGAGATTGTTACAAAAAGTACTTGTATTTGAAGACAAATGGCATCATTAAGGCAAACTGTTGTTACTATTGGGTGCTGCTATCTGTTAAATGGAGCCGAAACAAAATTTGGCATTGATTCATAAGTTAGCTTTGATTTGGTAGTTATTAGCGAAGATGTCAACTTCATTTTGCGTCAAGTCGTCATTGTCGATGAGACCTGGATTCATCATCATGCCCCGGAAATCAAACAAAAATCAAAAAGTTGAGTTGCTTCCGGTGAATCTTTTCCAAAAAAAGGTGAAAATGGTCACATCAGTGGGTAAAGTTATGACGAACAATATTTGAAGTGCAAAAGGCCTCGTGATCACGAATGTGAGTAACTAAGACTTAGACTGCTGTCGAGTGAGTCATGATACATACTAAAAACAAACCTCTTGGAATTTCTGAAGACTTATTGAATGACCCTTGTGTGTGTTTGTACAATTAAAAAAAGAGCTTAAAAATAATATTCACACTTTTAATTTTAAAATATTAGGTATTTTCATCCAAAAAGGAACTTAATTTGTATTTTTAAAAAAATTATATTTAACAGATGTGTATCAGGGATTATTTGCGCAAAATGACCATAAATTGTTTTATTTTACTAGGTTAGACTAGTGCTTTCTTCTGAATATTTAAAAATAACAACATATTTATAGTCAGCTTTTATTTGTAATTAAATAAAAGTTGAAACATGTACTCAAAAGGGTCAACAAAATTTAATAACCCAAAGTGAAATTCAGTTTTAATCAAAACCTTAATAAAAAAAAATGAAGGAAATCCTTTTCAATTTTTGGAGAAATAGTAATTTGCTGTTATTTTAAATGAAACTGCAAATGAATACTCGGATCTTATGAAATGGTTTAGAAACATTGTTACTTACGTTCCAAATTAAATGTTTAATATTCCCCCATACTCCAAGCCAAGAAAAATTTTAATGTTGAGAAGATTATAATGCATTTTTATACTGAACTTTACCATTTTAAAATAACTTCATTTCGAATGGCAGAAATTATTGAACTTTTTTCCATTGCTAAAATTTCTTAGTTATTAGTTATTCTATTCAAATATTTTCTCTGGGCTGAATACGTTTTCGCTTAAAAAACACGATTTCATTGAATTATTTAATGGGGTGTTATAGTATTATGCTGAATAAAGTTTTTTTGAGTCGCTTATAAAGTTTGTAAACATTATTTTTTATTAAGAAGTAAAATCTCCTAATCTATAATATGCATAAAAATTTTTGATTGATTGGAACATACTAATGAAAACAATATTATTGATTTACAACAACATTTCAGTAGACTCATAAATAATCACGTAGCTTATAAAGCCGTTAAGCAAACATTAAGTAGGGTTTCAAATTTTTATAGTTCTATTAATTACAAAAAGCATTATTATTATTTTTTAATAATATGTATAAAATATGAGTTATTCTTTACACTTGTAAAAAATTTAACATATGAATCGATAAATTGTTTAAGAAAAGAAGAACGGATTTTTTAATTGGTAAGAAAAAATAAATTAATTAAAAAATAAAGTCTTATGACAAGGTTATAAAACAAATTAAGAGAATAGCTTGATTTTTTTATAAATCAGAGTATCCTGACTCATGAAGTTTCTTAAAATTATTTTAATTTCTTCAAGAGTATTTCTTTATTTAAACATAAACAGAATAAGTATTGATATAAAAATATGATCATTCTTTTTGATTAATGATAGTTAATATAAATTATACAGGAATGTAATGATATTTTTCAAAATTACTTTTTCCCTGTAGGTCCTTACAAATTTCATCAGTAAAAACATTACTCAAAGTACCTATTTCTTTTTCAGATAATCTCGAATGTACGAAAGAAAGAAACGTATTTTGTAAAACCTACTTCAATTTTTATTTAAGAAAGGTTTTTAATTTGCTTTAATTTTGTGAATTCAGAAAGCGTCAAAAAAGACTATAATGTTACATGAAAACAATCGAAATAATTCATTGATTTTATAGGCCATAATATATTTAAAAACCAATTTTTTTTTAAAAAAATAGTTTTAACTAACCATGCATGACAAACACACAATAACTGAAAGCCTTAAAACCTACAATTAGTGCTTTTTTTTTTACTAACGAAAAACAATGGGTTTTAGTGATTTTTTTTTGTTGCTGTTGTTCTAAATGGTTGTTAATAGTCTGTTTAAAATAGAAAATAGGCGTTTCTATCACTGGCTTGAAAAATGAAAAAGTCCAACATACTTTTCTACATAAAGAAAGATTGAGGCCTTGTGATGCAAAATGACTCGTTCAATCATGTAAAAGCAATAATGCAATTTATTTAACAAGGAAGTCAGCATTAAAGCGGATTAAAAAATACAAGGAAGCTACGCTGCTCATTTTACATTCAAAATCTAGTCTAATAAATCTGTAAATCGCACCGACGATGAAAAATATGAAAATAACATATTATTATAGGATTTTATACTAAATAATGTTTAATCTTTTGTATTTAGATCTCAAGTTGTATATATGTCTCATATGATAATCTATTTTCGAAATAATAACTATAATTACTGAACAGAAAATAATGTTGATAATTTGCTTTTGCCAGAGATACAGTTTGTCTTGACTGAGATTAATTTATAATTGGTTTTCTTTTCAGAATATTATGTTTTCTTTGCTCTCTAAATATATTTTTTGCTTCAAAATCTAACAATTAGAGAGTATAAATTATTTATTGATATAGTTTTTTTTTAATATAGAACATGGCGAGTAGTTTTCAAAAACAGTTTTTAATGCAAATAATTCCTAACAACAAAAATAATAGAAAGCTAACACGTGATTGTGGAAAATTAGGGGGAAACCGGAAATGAATCAATTTAAATGCACTGCTTTTAAATTCAATTTTTATTCTTAAAGCAATGTTAATTTTACAAGAAATTTAAAAATTTCGTTATTCCCGGACATGCAAACGCTACATTTATTAAACATTTTTATTGCATAAAAGTTAATATTTTTGTGTTCAACAACACAAATCAAATCAATGAACTTCATAACGATACCATTGTGTTC
This sequence comes from Nephila pilipes, assembly GCA_019974015.1. Classification (NCBI taxonomy): domain Eukaryota; kingdom Metazoa; phylum Arthropoda; class Arachnida; order Araneae; family Nephilidae; genus Nephila; species Nephila pilipes. Next base: position 196,448 of record BMAW01115994.1, on the reverse strand, counting down.
TAATGTCATATCTCATACCATCGTATATTTTTCTATTTTAAAACTTGAAGCAGTTATTGCATAACACATTTTATATCACAAAGTAATTTAATTGCTTAAAAATGTAGATTTATAATCAATAAAAGTGAAAAACATACATCAAATCGACTTAAATGAACAAGAGGATCACTTAGTTTAACAACATTTTTTACACATATATTTAAAAAAATAATATCCAATTTTTATTTTTATAAATAACTGAACAAGAATCTTAGCTCAATTTGTGAGTTATTTTGAACTTATAAATTTAACATCTGTTAATCATATTTCAATGAATTGGTATTTTTAGGTATACGGTTATAAGTTTAGTTTTTGATCCTGATATAGAGAAAAGAAGGATCTATATAACTTTTATTATTGTGTACCTCCCTGATTCATTCATCTAAAATAAACAGAATTTCGACAGTTATTTTATGATGTGATATTTTTGGTGATGTCTTTACCAAATTTAAATGGAAAATTTTAAGAGAGGAGTCATAAAATTATTTAAATTTATTTTACTTTTTAAATAGGAGGGCATTTTTAAAACTGAATTTCAGTGGAAACTGTGCATGTTAAAGGAAACAAAATCTCACATTTTGATGTACGTTGGATTATCAGTAATTAATACCACTCTATCACTGTAAACTGTTCCGGTGCTTTACAGAGGATGGCATTTGATGAATTTATGTTTTTGGAGAATCAAGAGTTGAACTCGATGATTCTTGTATCAGAAATTCCCAACACGCACTGCCAAAATATTTCTTTGTTTACAAAATTTACTTTTAATGGCTTAAAGCAAAGGATGAAATACTAACAATCAATTTCATTAAATACCTAAATGCTCTCTGTAATAAAATGCATCTGAAATACAATCAACATCTCAACAGTATCTGCATACTTTCAGTCAGAAAACCTCATGGATACGGTCTCGTGTTTTTTTTGTTCTCTTTTAACACTTGGAATCAAGTAACCATTGATTTTTTTAAATAAATATTTTAGTAACACGTTTGATTAAAATTTTATGTATTTCAATCTCTATTTTACAGTCCTTATTACAATTTCAAAACTATTTTCTAAAGTAATTTTTTTAATAGCATAGCTACAATCTTGTTATGCTATTTAATTCTCTTAATAACACATAGTCTCTGTTTGAGATGCTTTACGTAAAAGAAAATTGTTTCCTGCTATCTTACTTAGTAATATTGCGTAAGTAGTGTATGAAACAATCGTTTTATACACAGTAAAACACGAAAATACAATAGAACAATAACCACACACCCCACTCAATTCAGTTTCACTTGACTTTGATAAAAGTTTATTTATTTGATTATATTTTATCTAGCATAACCACTTTTAAGTGTGATGTAATAGAAAAATTAAGAAAAAATATCTCAATAGTTTTCGGTTCCGTATATGATTCAACTATTAAAGCTATTGATAATTTAACACTGGAATTATCAAAAAGGGTTGTAAAACTAAAGTACAAGTTACTAAAGAAACAACATAATTATTTCTAATAAACTGCAAGATTCATGTATAACTGAACATTTATTTCTTAAAAATTAGTTAATTAATGCTATATGATTTCAAAAGGACTGAAAGAACCTTTTATCAGTATTATTTATTCTTATTAAACAGATTACGGCTCTAAATTACAAAGATTTACTTATAAAATATCCAAAGGCATTTGAAAAAAAATATTTCGAAATGATTTAAAACATTCTAACTTCGCAAACTAATAATGAAAGCTACAAATATTATTAATTCTCCTAATCATTTCAATGCTAACATAACACTAAAATTCACGTCATAATCCAAAAAGTGTTCGAATCATCTTTAAAAATATTTTTACAGATTCTAATAATAAAAACTAATAATAAATTTCATAGTAGATCTGTCCCATCTGTCCTCTTAAATGTTATTCTATTTATAAGTTCTGAAATTCAAATCAAATTCAAGCACAGATTTAGTAAATGAAATAATCGTTTCGATCTAGAATATATGTTTATTAACTCCACTAATAAGGGGAAGGATTGCTCTCAAACAGCTTACTTTCTTTTTGTGCTAGATTAAACAAGTTCTATAATCTAACAAAGAATACGCTTACGAGAATAGAATGCGAGTAGCTCCTGTAATTGCTCCGACAACGTTGAGTCCTAATCTCAACTAATCCACTATACACGCCAGAATACTTCAGCGTATATCACACTAACACTCTCTTTATTACCAATTCTCTTCAATTCAATTCTCTGTCGCTTTTATACGACTTGATTACATCTGTTCACTATACTTCCGAACTTAACTTAATTTGCATCACGTTCCATCCCATTGGGAAAATGCTTGGAACTTAAATATAGAATCAGAAAGAAACCCCAGATGTTGGTTGAAGGGAAAACATTCGCGAATAGCCAATGTTACAGACGGAATTTGCTAAAAGGAAAAGAAGGCTTAAATTTAATAAAAAGTGTAAACAAATGTCGAAAAAGATATAAATTTCTTTAATTTATTGACCATGTACAATGTTTACAATAAATAAATTAAATATGCATTCGATCAAGAACCAAAATTCAGAATATTTTCATAAAATAGAAAAAAAATCGGACATACATTTTGGACTTCACAAGCAATACACACACAAAGAGATGTACATGCAGCATCTAAATTTTGTTGGATCAGTCTCTGCTTTTTTATACATAATACAAAATTCATCTTCTATTCTTCAATGCCTAATATATTCAAAACTGTACGTATTAAGGCAAAAAATTGTGTTTTTAAAGAATGTTTGCGAATTTTAAAGCTGCATCACGGTAAAATGGATACCAAGGCATAATCTCAGCTCGTTATGTGTCCAATATGGTATATATTGGAAGTAATGTATATATATATAGCGTATAAAAGTAATAACATGCATTATGTTTACACTAGACATATAATACGTAAGCCCAATTACATACATCAACGTCCAATATAAATATAAGGACATTTTTCAATTCGTATTTTTTCCTAATTCTAAGTTTTATTCCTTAATTTCAACCAAAGAGCCGTATAAGATATTCCATATTAAAATCTAAAACCTTTAAATGAATTGCATTCATTGTTTTAAAAGCGTGTAAAAAACTATGCGCCACCATTTTTTCCTCTCAAAAAGCGAATTTATTAGAGTTAGAATCGCTTTTTGCAATTAACTAAATTCTTAAATAAAACTTCTCACGCTCGATCTGCTTAAATATATTTTGAAAATGTCAAATAGATAAGCACAAAATCTGGAAAATGAGAAAATATTTTTATCTGAAAATGTCAAATCAAGCTAGTAATTGTAGTTTTCTTGATGAGACGTGCAGGGTTACTCAACTTTTTTTCCCCTGAAAAAAATTGTAAGTTTATAACAAAGATTATTGCTGTTACCAAGGAAATCGAATATCTTATTATGACAACAAATTTCTTTTAAACAGAATCATGTAAAAAACCTACCGTTCTACTCCTAACAGTATCTATAGATGTATCTTTTTAAGCTCCTCTAAGCTAAATTTATTTTCGATTTTTTTTATTATCACTGTACAATTCTGCGAAACACAGTTAATAAATATTAATAGTTTCATTTTTCATTGTTATAACAGGGAAGAACTATCAGCATTATGCAGTTTTTGCGTGTATGTTTTGATGCACAGAATGATCAGATGTACAACAGAAGATGATCAAAATTGAAAGTAAGTTGCATAAAATTAAATCACAGTCACGATATAATCTGAATACTATTAATAAAAAAGCTGTAGGAAATGAAAAGTCTAGGAATATATGTTATTATTACTTTGTTTCTTTTTATCACAGAAGTTATTGTTGTATCTTTCCAATTACGTATTTCTTGATAAAAGTTAATGTTTTATTAGCATTTTAAGCATCCTTCCAGAAGAAAATAAAATTTTCAAATTAAAGTCGACAGTTTAAAGATACGAAACAAATTGGTCAGCATAGGGAGATTGTTAATTCATAAAACAAAGCCTATCGCATTGTCCTAATTTTTTTATGAAAGGCCTTAGAAAATTTATGAGATTATACACAACCAAATCGTATGCATAGCACTCTAGTCCATCATGAATTTTTAATATAGATTTGAAAACTTTGATTGTTTGTCTTCGATTTTTATGTACATGTTTTCAATAGCTATGAATTGTTTCTACAAAATAGGCGAGTGCTTTGTGTTGCAAAAGATTGTTTCATAAACAGCATTATGTTGCTCATAATCTAATATACACTATAATTAAAATTGGGGAAAAAATAAAAAAAAAAAAGTGAAAGAGTTAAGTATGTAGCATTTGTCTTGATTTAAAGGGAGAAAGTCAACTGATACAGGTCAAGTTGTTATGAAATTAATATAATGCACTGTAATAAAATTTACAATGTGCAAATTAAACAACAAACATGGTCAGTAAATATAATCTTTCTTTGAGTGTCAGGTGGAACGTTTTGGGACCATGAAAATTAAGTCATCGTAAGAAAATGATCAACTTTAAGAGATTGTATAATAAGTAAAATGATTGAAAAGATTTTTAACATTTTTTATAATTTAAATCAAAGTTTTTAAATTGGAAAAAAATTAAGCAATTTGTTATTAATTAATACCATACATAAGTATGAAATACCAAACGGCCAAGAAGAACGTTTTTGGCTTCAAATAAAAATAAATGTAACACATCGATCAATAACTCCCGAGTCTAACATTGAAAACAACATTTTTTTTGAAAATTTTTTTTTTATTCATCAACATAACACCTTTAGGTGATACAATCGTTCCAACGCTTTTCCAAATCTTTTTTTTTTTTTTTCCCCAATTTTTTTTTTTTTTTTCGCAAGAAATCTTTTTTGTTGCGAGTAAAAAGCGATAAAAAGCTTTCTGAATCATCGACTCGTTGCTGTTTATGTTCCATCGAAAGCAATCGCGGCACCCACTTGGAAAAAACCTTTTTCATGCTCAATTTTTCATGAAGGATAGTAAATACACTTCCATATGATATCTGTGTCATCTCAGCAATCTCACGGAGCTTCACTTTACGATCTTTCATTATAATTTTTGTCACTTCACTCACATTTTCCGGTGTAACGGCTTCCGCAGGTCTACCCGAGCGTTCCGCGTCATTTGTGTCGGTACGACTACGTTTAAACTTGGCAAACCACCGACAAATCGTTGCTTTTGATGGACAAGAGTCCGGGTAACATTAATCAATCCACTGTTTCGCTTGCACGGTTTTTTTACCCATTAAAAAACAATGTTTTATCAGAACACGAGAAACTCGGTTTTTTCCATTTTTTAAACAAACTACAAAACGACTTTACTCCAACCTCGATAACTCAGCTGTTTCTGGTCCGATCGACTTAAAATTTTGACACGTTTCAAGCAAAGGTTAGTACTCTAGAAAGATCTGGTTACTGGTTTACTACGAGCGCCATCTCTGGGTTAGTCTCGGGAGTTATTGATTGATGTGTTACTGTTGGTATATGACTTCCAACTTTGCCAGCGATGTCAAAGTTTTCAATTCATCACAAAGTCATGCGAGGTTATAAATTGTCTTTTTCATTTTTGAACATTAAATGATTTTGTATAAATTTTGATGTGTATTTTAAAAGCATTCATCAGTATATATATTTAGGCTTTTCTTAATTGAAATTATAATGCCTCCTTCATTTTTTTTATTTACACATATCGTGTTAAGAAGACAAATGGCGCTGTTGAACAGCTGTATGACAGATACGTGTTCTAAGTCTTATGTAAGCTAAATTATGAGGTCGAAGAAGTGTATCCAAGACCAGTTCCTTAGTTTCTTGAAGCCGTCAGTAAATGGGAATTTTCCAACTCAACATGTATTAAACAAAGAGTATAACAAACAATCATCCACCAAGCAACTCCACATTCTTCAGGTTTCAAGCTTGAGGGCCCGGGTTCGCGTCGAAATTATCATTCGAAGAAGTGTGATATTGTTTGGAGGAGGCATTTTAAGAGTTGAAATCTGTATAATAAAAAGACGCAATCGTTAAAAGTGATATTTAGTGAATTTTTCATGGAGCAGTACGCGTAGTAATGAGAACAGACAGTATCATTGAGACGATTATTGGAAAATATTTTTTAAAACTATTTTGGGGTTTTCCAAAGTTGGATGTTCTGGAAGACATACACACTCTAATCTGCGGTCTGACAGCGATCATCGTTACAATACATGTTTTGATTTCATCCTAAATGCGTGAAAGAAAGGATTAAAGAGAAAAAAAAAGTTCGGATAAAATATTTATTAATATTAGTAATCAAATGAACCTGTAGTTAGTACACAAAAAAAGTCTACTGAAACATTTGTTGAACTGAAATTAAAAAAAAAATTGTTCAGTCTAAAGAAGCTTTACATGATTAAAAAATCCTAATTCCTAAAAAAATGGCATTTAAGAACTACATGAGGAATTCAGTTGTTAAATGTATTATTTATTGTGTTTTTTTAAGAACAAGGAAAATAAAAATATAATTTTTATTTCAATATAGTTTGGAAGAATATAAAGTTTCTACTTTTAGTAACATATGTTTTGCAAATAAAAACTAAATTAGGGCTAGAGTGACTCAAATATTTACCTTTCCTTTTGAACTTTGATATCAAAAGAATTACCCCTGGATGAAACAATATTTAAAGTGCTTATTAGTTTAAGCTTATTTATTAAATATATTCTAATTGTATTTTAAAAATAAAAAAGGAACGCTCAGGAGTTTCTTTTTCCAAGTACCTATATTGCCTCATATTTTATTTCTTATTCTAATTTAGCTCTTTATGTCTTTATACTAATTAAGATAATTCCTAGGTGAAACACTTTTTCAACGATTTAAGAATATTGTAAAATGCATGTTATTATAACGAGTGGGATGTTTTACAAATGCAAGTTACTCGTATATTCAGAATTTTTGATAGTTTAGTACTCAAGCAATAAATAAAATAGTAATACAATAATGAATACTCTTATGAATACATAACGCAATGTTTTATGGCACAGTTATTTTTTCTCTGGGGTAACTATTATATATATTACGATCAGTTTAACTTTAAAAGAAAAGTGTAAAAAAATAACCATCAATATATCGTTAGGTATGTGACCTCCTTTTTGGTAATGACTAAGCACATTTATTTTTCCTCTAAAAATACTCACGAAATTTTTTGGAACAAACTTCGAAGTATCTGTTTCCTTTATCATTGAACTTTTTATTGCATTACTCTTTTTTTTTTTTTTGAAAATTCCTTATCATTTTGCAGTAATTGTACTTTTCATTCTGTAAAAACACATTTCTTACATTCATATAATTTATTTACATAAATAGAACAAACTCAAATTTTATTCATCAAGGACACATGTTGAAAAAAATACACTCTTGCTTATTACACCCTTTAAATAAGGTGATCAAATATACATCATATTTTTAAGCTAATTCAAGAATTAGAAATATATATATATAGTAGTTATATATATATGAGAGAGTATATATATATATACATATATATATATATATATATATATATATATATATATATATATAAGTTTAAAAATATACTTTTTTAAAAACTCACACAATTTATTTGAACAGAGAACGAGAAAATGATTAAGCATACTCTTCTTAGCTAACGCTGCGAAAAATGTTTCGTTTAAAATCAACTAGTTTCAAATACATTTCGAAATAAATAAATATGCTATTAAAGTAATATTTACTTATTTTAAACACCTTTGAATAAATATTTATTGTGAAGATATTTTAATGATTAAATCAATGATTTCTGTGTCCTTAGAATATATAGAAAGGAAGAAAAAATATCCCCAGTCTGTTTTTGTGTGTGTGTATGAGTGAAATATTTTTGAAAAATGTTTTTAAAAATACGAAATCTATATGACAATGAAAGCGAATTCTTACAGTTTAATTTAAAAATGAATAATTCTCCAATTGGAATGCAGTACATACGGCTGCTTGCTATCTTACGATGTATTTATAAATTTATCCGAAACTGTGCTAATTTCTTAAACTTTATATATATATATATATGTGTGTGTGTGGTGTAGGAATGCGCATGCGTGGCGTGTATAGTTATTTAGTTGAAATAGTTTTAAAAGAAAATTATAAACATTTTTTAGTAATAAATTATATAAACAGATTAAAGGTATAACACACGGTTAATACGTTAGTTTTAATATGTTTTTAGATGTATTGGTGATATTCTAATCTTTCAAAAAATTAATATTAAGATGTTACACATTTTTTAAATCTTTTTGTTTGGAAAATTAAAAATTATTTTAAACTAATTTTAATGTTAATGAATCGGAATTTTTAGATGTTTTTTTTTTGTAAATACATAAAAAAAATATAGTAATATTTGCAATAAGAAAGATAATTTAGATTAAGATTCGTAAGGAACAGTTTTGGGCTAGTCTTTTTAATATTTTCTCTCAGAAACGTTATTTAAGATTAAACTTTACGTAACACTAGAATTGAGATTAGTATAAACAATATTTACAAAAATCTTGATAATTTCCGTAGACTTCGTCTTAAAGCTTATTATACCTTGAAATTTATTAAAAGAAATTTTAAATTTAATAATTATAAATTAGAGTAAAATATAATTTATTTTTAAATTTTAATTAATTTTTAAACTTTTTTAAAAAAATTTCAATTTAATATTTTCATTTTAAAGTAAATTTTTCTTTTGATCTTGTACATAGCTCTCTCCTTTTCTGATAGATGATACTATTATCCTCTTCCACTTTTCAACTTCTTAACTTTCTATCTAGCAGTTTCTTTATATTGTGCTTGCATCATCTGTTTATTTGTCTCATGTAAGTTTTTTTTAATGTCCTGATTAGTAATTTATATTTATTTGATTCTTTTTTTTATGATAATATATCTCGTTTGATTCTCAATGTTTTCATAGGTTTGGCTCCCTTCCATTTTATAAAGCATTTTTCTGTTTGGGGAAAACTTGGCCAATAAAACGAGTTTCATCCCAAAAAACTGTCCTAAGCCAATTACAATATTTGAAAGTGTCATACTTTTTTTTTTTATGTTTTTCTTTTTATCTTTGTTTTTTTTTAATTTCTTGTCTGTGCATTCTTTTTATGGTTTTTATTTTACTTTCCTTGCCATCGCTTATAGGTTTAGCATTCTTTTTGGTAAATTTGTACTTAATTTTCGTAAGTTTCGTAATGTTTTACTGTTTCATTTGTGTATATAAATTAGCCATACAGAAATAAATTAGATTATTTCCTTTTTCTTAAAAATTTTATTTCTATCCTCTAAAATTTTTTTTGTATGGTTTCTTTTTGAAGCTATTAATTATTTTACAATTCTGTTTACCTAATTGTTTATCGTTCAAACACAATATACAACTTTGACGTAAAACAGCAAAATAAATACTCTTAAATTGGATTGGGATTTCCTGTTCAGGTATGTTATTTTGTCTGTGAATGCAATTATGACAGGGGCGGGGAGCACGTGCCCTCATGACCAACTCTTGCATCCACTACTATATAAAAACGGTATGCTTCCATCCTAATAGTGAATCACTAATACAATACTAATATGGTATGCTAGTAACTTTACAAAAATCAGTATATAGCAATTACACGAAATGTATATCACTTCGCCGAGTTCAAAACTTAATTCATTTGCGTTATAAGGAAATACTGTCCTTTTGGTAGCAATTGGATATGTTACAGATATGAGAAAATTATATTTCTAATGATAACTATAATGCTGATGGTATTTTAACGAATATATTGCAATGTAAAGTCCATCATATTTGAGTTATCACATAATGATTTTGAAAGCAACAAAAAATCTGACATGTGTCTTATATGTATGTACAAATCAATGATGGGAATATTTTACTGATGAAATAATATTTGAGGATTCCTTTTCTTAATTATCTGAAGTAAGTAAAAATTCCGATAGGGAAATGCAAATACTAATGAGATGTAATGAAGTGAAACGATTATTATTGCTGGAAAAAAGGAAAGCAAAACTATTTCTATTTATACGAAATATTTCTATAAAAGGAAATTCTCGTAAACAGATACGATCCATGTATTAACCTAAATCTGTTTCTAATACAAGATTTAATTTTATACGATTATTCTTAACTGAAATCGTACTCTTTTTTTTTGTCTTTTAAAATGCACATTATTAGATAAAAAAAGGAAAAAAAAAAATCTTTAGTAGAAGATTTTTTTTCCTGTATTTGGTTACAAGATGGATTTTTTTTAAGGCCCAAATAACTACGGTAATTTTTAAAAGAAAAATAAATATTTCAGTATAAACATACATATTTTGTAAAAATGTTGTGTAAAAAAATGTGTGTTGTCATTTACATATTTTGTAAAAGTGTTGTGTAAATTTCATAAAAATGAAAGAAAAAAAAGAAATTGTTCAATGCAATGCGCTGAGAAGAAACAGATTTCTCTATCAAAGGTACAGCGAATTGGAAATTTGATTGATTGATTGGGAATTACCAGAAAAGGCATTCAAAAAACACTTTATTTTGAAAAGTGCTCCGGTGACCATTTTGTCGTTGACTTAAACAATAGCTCCTTGGGTGAAAAATACTTACATATATTCATCAATTTAAAGTCTAATCTCTTTTAATATTACTGATGAACAGGACATTATAAAGCTCGAAATTAATTTCAATATGATCTAACTGAAGTTAAGAGGTAAAATAAAGCTTAATCGTCATTAAAATTATCATTAAATGTAGTTAATAATAAAATGAAGACAGTATAATAATGGAAAATTATTCTATATACATGCGGTATGGTTATTTCAACATTAATTTTTTAACCATTGTCTCATAAGCATTTCCACGTGTGCAATATTACATTACCTCTTGGAGAGAAATAATTAATAAATGGATCTTTTTATAAAGGAATTAATTTTTGTTATAAAAATATATTACACATATTATTTTTATTTATGGAAAGTATTCTTATATATATTTTACATTAGATCAAATAATTTGTCTTTTCTTTCACCAATTTAAGTATGTTATTACATATTTTTCAGAGCATGTTTCCATTAAATATATATATTTTAATAAAATGCATAATTTTTACTTTGGATTTAATCATTTGGATTTAAATATCCAATAGATTATGGTTTCTATTAATTGCTACCTTAAGAAATATTTGATACACACACACACACATATATTCCCGAATCTGCTTCTGTGAACTCTTTGTCGTGTGATTTTTTTTTCATGCGGTATGTATGAAATGTGTTATATATGAAAAAAGTCGATCAAAATATATTTTTTGATAATAATTTGATAAGTTTAATAAGATAAATTTTAATTTGATAAGTTTAATAAGATAATTTTAATTTGATAAGTTTAATAAGATAATTTT
>BMAW01115994.1:88561-185008 GCA_019974015.1 Nephila pilipes | reverse complement strand
AGTTTAATAAGATAATTTTAATTTGATAAGTTTAATAAGATAATTTTGCCGTGAAGTTGTCTGCATTTCCAAATGCATTTCATATCTTCGACATCACCACACACATTATATATGTACACTGCATCAGATAATTTCACTACTCATGTATTGTATCATCTAATTACGTTAGTATAATATTGTCCATCTAAGAGCGTGCATACCCCCTTGACTATTAAATTAAGATTAATTTTAAGGAATCACACACACCTGTTAACTACAATAAATTGAGAATGTTTTCCACTTTCTTCAAGTTTTCATATTTTTTTAAAGTTTGAGTAAAACGATACAATACTTTTCAAAGTGATAGCTTATAATTTATTCTTCAATAAACGAGTTTTAAATATTCATAATTTCTTAAAAATAATTTATAAGATAATGCACGATAATTTTTAATACTTTGTTTTCACATTATTTAATGGTACATTGATTTGCGTGAACATCCCTTCCCACTTTTTTTTGTTACAAAATATATAATATAACTGTCCAGTTTTCATTAAACTTTCTTAAATAGTTCTTTAGATACTTTGCTGGAAATGACGAAAAATCACATATTAAGAAAATGAACCTTAAAGATTACAGTAATGTTACACAGTACAGTAATATTGACCAGTAATAAGCGATACATTTTTAATCGCATCTCAGAAAATATTTGGAACATTTTTATGACATAAGTTTTAGTATTTTGAAAAATGTATATTTCAATATATATTGTTTTAAGCAGATCTTTTTTTTTTCAGATTTAAGGGTCGACAGATCTCTCAAGTGAAATAAAAGCTATGTTTATTATTTTTTTATGTATAATTCCTTATATTTTTTAATTAAATTTTAAATATAATACATAACAGTAAATCAGTATCAATTCTGAAGGGGCCTTAAAATTCCAGAAAAAGCATCGATTTTGTATATTTGTGTATTGATCAGCCTGTTCAAGTAAACAAAATAAAACTGATCACCGACTGTATTTTAATGGAAAAATTTAGCCCCGTGCGATTGATAAGTAACATTTTCAAGCGAATTTAAGCAAGATCTGCTCAAGAAAATGTGCGTTATTGATTTAATAAAAAAAATGTCCATAGGCAAATTTTGTAAATTTTCGTATGTATAAAATTATATTTATATATATTTACAAAATTTTTTTGCAAAAAATATAAATTATAGTTGGTTGTGAAACGTTTCGATATATTTGTTGTGCATTTCTTATGCAATTCTTATCCACCGCACAGTAACTAAATTGGGTATATGCTCATAAATGAACAGATATTAAATCCAAATGTTTTTAAGAAACTGATTTTTATATACTGAAAGGCATTGAAATAGATTTGGGTACAAACGAGGCTTATTTATTTTTAATATTGATTAAATCGATAGATGAAAGTAAAATGTGACTGAAGAATAATTTCACTTACTGGTTTCTCCTTCTTACAAAAATTTTGCTTTCTTTCTAAAGAATTAAATTAGTTTCTTCCATTTGCTTGATAAAATAGCATATAATGAGGAAGAACTTCTCTCTGTTTGAGTAATGAAACTAATAATATTATATCAAAAGAGCTCATTTAAAAATTTCAGTAAGAAAAAAATAACTTGTTAAATGACGATGTTCTTGATTTGTATCAATATCCAGGAAAATTGAAATGAAATGAGTGCACTCTTCCAAAATACCTCAATGCTGAATAATAAAGTGAGAAAACTCATTAAAATATTTTCTTTTTAAATTCTCAACTGTTGTTATAAAAACCGCTGTAGCGTAATTTTAAAGCAATGCTGTATTTGTTAATAAAATTGTTTCTACTGTGCAGGACGTAACAGAAAAATTAGTCAAAACTTTAACATGTGTATGAATACAACAAAAGTAACAGTTTTTGTGGATTGCAATGTGGGATAGGGAAAATATATGATTAGCCCTATTTGCCGGCGAGCGATACAGATCAACTTATTAGGCCGTATTTCTCATCAAACTATTTCAAAGAAGCAAAATGCCATATGAAACTTGCAGGTATTGCCTAACTTACTTGAAACTCTTTTTCAATAAATATCCTTACTGAGGTTCGAGAATATTGAAGCATTATTTATTCAGCGGAATTACCTAGACTCTTCTGATTGAAGAGTCTAGGTAAGTCTGTTTCTGAATTGAAAGAGGTTGTTTCATTACCTGGCATCATAGCATTCACGATTATCCAACATGACATTTATTTCTTGACACCTCGAAAAAATTTCACTTACGGAGCGCACGTTGACTCTCAGAAATACTTGTGGCCAGACCTAGTGTCAATTCTGGAGAAGAACGTTACATATAGAATATTTTCCCTTATGTCACAAAATGCCATAATTACATTACAGCTGTTATGTGTTCATTTCATATAAGCAGAAAATGATCATCATTAAAAAACATTTTCCTTTACCTTTTTAGTCCTTAATATATTCTGGCCTTTTCATTCCACATTCGATTACGCAATGCATTACAAAAAAGAGTTATTTTTTTCCATGTGTTTTACTATTCTTTAAAATTCTCGCTCGTAAAAACGCACGAGAGAAAATAAAATGTTGGGTTAACTCCCTAGAGTTTGTTTATTGTTTATGTTTAATTGTAAGCAATGAGTTGTGTTTTGATACTTTCACAATCATTGTCAAAACATCCACATTAAACACTTTTGTAAAAACAAGCAATGATTAATGGGTTAAAAGTATTTTAAAACAATTCTAATGTCAAACAAAAATGAGTTAATGACTATTTCTCACAATTATGAAAGATTTGACGAAATTCTCAAGAGACTGATTGATGAGAAGCGGATTATATATACAAGATCGATGTTATAGTCAAAAGGTAATATGTTATACTCGAGTGGTTCGTGTTTAGTTACACAAACACACAGCCAAAGACTGGATTTAAGATTGGAGAATAGCGAGTAAGGTATATAAGTAAGACTTTCTAAAGAAATGAAATGAATGCTTTTTTTATTACTAGAAAAAAAGGCTTTATGATAATTTTTGTTTTAATATTGTTGTAGCGCAATGTAAAGGACTGTTGAAGAAGGCCTCGAAAAATCTAACCTGACGAAGATGACATATGGATTAGTACCTTTCCTACACCAAAATTACATATTGTGTTTTAACACGCAGAAACACCCATTATTCCGCTCAATAATACTTCTGTGATATCAGCTGATAACTTGATCCGTCATCTCCAGCCATGAAACTCGCAATTGTAACTAGAAAACTACCGAAGCTCTGTTAAAAGAGAAATAAGTACTTAAGGGTCAAACGGATAAATGTATTTGTGCTTAGTTATATACATATGAATCATCAAAAAAAAGTTTTTAAGAGCATTTGTTTGCTCTTCATCTCTACATTCTTTTTTCATTCATCTATTTTAAACATTATAGACCTAAAGGGAGAAAATGTTCTCTTATACCATAAAATATTACGTAGTTCTTATGTACTATTTTGAATCTGATTTGAAAGCTTCTGCTACATTTCTGCACAATTTAACCAAATTTGGCTCTTGTATGTTATCATCACTCACTCAATCACTCAAACGTATATCAATAAATGTTCTAAGACCCTGTAATCAGTAATATACTCAATATTCGTATTCACGAAATGCGAGATAATAGAATAATGAAAGGTTAGCAGAAAATATTCATGTTTTGCTCTGCTAGAATAACAAAACAAAAAAAATTCTTAAAAATTCATCAATTATTAGATATCAGTTCTGGTTTTGAATTTTTTAGGTAACGCTGTAAAATAATTCTATTGTTATTCTTTGAGCTGGGTCAATTATTATGTGTGTTTACAAAAACTTTTTTCGAGGAATTTTAAGTAAATTCATAACTTTAAAGATACTTTTACACTTGAGTGCCGAGCTGCTCGCTAGTAGTTCAGCTGGTAGATATATACATATTAAAAGAACTATTCGCGAGTCACTCACGGCGATTCATCTGTCGATTTTTCGACGAGCACAAAGGGAATTCGCAACTTAAGTAAAGACAACGCTGTTTCAACGAGCAACTGGATAGTGGCTAGGCTCGCAAGTGTAAGCGCAATTCTGAATGATTTGAAATTTAAAGTATGATTTGCTTGCAATATCAATGTTGAATTGGGTAAATTAAACGAAAAAATAAATATAAAGCTTCAAATAATGTATATACAAATAAAATTGAGACAACATTAAATATTGTGCGTAAGATAAGTTTAAATACCAATAAATAAAGTAAATTAAAAAGAATTTTTATCATTTAAATATTTAAAATTTTTAAGTATTGTTACTTGTTTTCAAAGAAGAAAAACAACAAAAATTAAAGACATTCTCGTTTCTCCTAATATATATTTATAGAATTCAATCTTCATAGATAGAATAATATATTAAATACGAGAAGATTTTATAAATGAGGTTCTTAAAGTTCCGTAATTGTATTAAGTTTTTTTGCACAACGCTAGAGATAATATTTTTTTTAAGGATTCAACTGTTTTTAAGCGATGAAGAGTTTTTCTGTGCTAACAAAAACCATAACTTTCTTCAAATTGTTAGAAAAATTCCGTGGAATTTATTATAAAAGTCTCTCAGTTGTCTGGTTAAATTTTTTCCCTAAAAACTCAACTACAGTGCAAAACTCTAATGTTTACTTCAGGATAGATGTAAAATATCTTTTCAATATAAAACTTGTCGTAACCACTTCCGAAATTTTTATCACTGTAGGAATAGCATTGGATGATATTTGATAATGGCATGGCTATTTAATCAATTTGAAGTAGGTAAAAGTTAACTTATGTGAAAAGAACCGAATTTCGGAAGATCGGCTACTTAGAATCCTTTTAAAAATCTAGGTTCATGACGCCTGATATTCCTTCTGATATTCTTTCAAAACTAAAAGACATTGTACTTCATTAACGAGGCGTTCTTGGGCTTGTCGTTTCAAACCAGTGAACAATAAAATGATAAATAACATTAAATGATGAAGTCTGAAATTGAAATAACATTAATCTATGGTTTATGGAGCATAGAGTATGGACTATTTTGTTATCTTCTCGATTGAACAGGAAATCGATAGAGCATTAATTCTCAGGAAATATTAAAAGAATATAACGAGAATAGAGTTCAATTGGTGATCTCAAGATCCAGAAAATTTGAGATTAAGACTAAATTTAAAAAAAAAAAAAACACCCTAGAATTATTTTCAAAATTTTATTAAGAAAAATCATAAAAAGATATGTACACTAAAAAGTTCCAAAATTATATACATAATAATATTTTAAAAACTATTATAAAATCACGTTTTTTAACATAAACTCATTATACTCATATCTAATTTTTTTCGTTAAACTACCATTACAATTAGAAAAAACGTAATTCATTTGTTTTGAAATGGTACACCAACATAGTTTTTATAAAAATGTTTGAATAATGTAACAGAAAGCAAACTAAATATAAAGCCAGGACGTATTTGGTTAAATATAAAATAAATTTTATTGTAAATGCGGGTTTTTTGTGTGGAAAAGTGATATTTTATAACGAAAGAAATATTTATCTAAAACCATTTTGAAAACTATTTTTTTTCAGGAAATAGAGTATTAACATACATTTCTTTTGAAAAATATTCAAATAATAATAGCATTAGATAATTTAAACATAAAAAAGAGAAATTTATTTTTAGAGTTAAAGTCATTTACGGGATTACTTATTCAAGATGTATAATTTAAATATGAATAAAAATCGACTTCATGCTCTGTTAAACCAGATTCAATTACTTATTTATTGATATATGTATTGGGCCTGAATAATTTCAAAAATTTATATTAAAAGTGAAGTTCCATTCATCATTTAACGAAATCTTAAGAATTCATAACAAGGTTCAGATTTGAAGTATGGTTAATTCATTTGCTTATCAAATAATTTAATTTGTTCTTTAAGTTGAATGTATTAAATAAGTTCAATGATTTAAAAAATATTTATTCATATAATTGAATATCAAATCAAAGTTCATTGATTTAAAACTTTTTTAATCAAGTAACTAAATGTGATATCAGAATTGCTTAGTTTTAAGATGTTGTAGGTCTTGAAATAAAATATAAATGATATAATTTCAAACATTTATTGAAATGAAGATAAGAAAATTATGCTAAAATTCATGAAACAGCTTACTTTGTTACATTTGAAATAATACATCAGCAAATAGCTTTAGATAATTTTAATGAATATATATATATTTAAGTATTAATAAATATTTATAATTTTTATGTATTTATTATTTTTTTGCAGTATATTAAGCGTAAAATGGCCTAATATTTTCATGAAGTAATAAGAGGAAACTGTAATAAATATATAATTGTAACAAGACTAATTCAATATGTAACAAAACATTTGGATTCATTTTTATTATTTGTTTGTTTATATATTCATATATTTTATATGGAGCAAAATTAGAATAATTTGTGTTCATGCGCTTTATCTTTAAAAAATTGTCTCACTTAAATGCAATGCAATATTATTTACCTGAATTGTCACGAAGATAAAGTAATGAATCTTTTTTACATGAAGCCAAATATTGCAAATATTCAATTTCATTCTTATTAATATGTTCACTTCGCAAACAATCAACAATTCAATTAAAATATACTGATAACTTTAAAACATTTACTTTAATGTACCAAACATTTAATATTAAGTTTGTGACGTTGGGCTTTTTGGGATTTTTCCCCCTCAGCCTCGAGGATTTTTATCGGGTTGAATCGCTTAAAATTACAATATCTTCTCGACCAAAAAGAAACGTTATTAGGTAAATTAGATGAAGATAGAAATGAAGTGAAGTAATATAGGTATAATGATATATAAATGATATGCAATTAATGGAAAATGAAAGGAGATAGAGTACAAAGATTAGCAGTCGGAGAATTGTCATTGAGCTTGAAATTATTTTGTGTGTTTTGTGGATTGAAGTGAGTTCCACTAACGGCATTAATCCAAGTAGTTACTGTCAAAGAAAGTTGTGAAATCAATAATGAATGGACTAGTAAGAGATTTCTCATTTGAGTTATAAATTAAGACTGTGAGTTAGATTTCAGTTCAAGAGAGAACGACCTTGTGGATATTCTGCAGTGATAATAAATAATTTCGCTTGTTTAGTCTTGTGTGTCCTCAATTACAGTTTTGAAGTTTTTGTTTAATATTTGTTTGAGGTATGGCACAAAAGAGCCGAGTGATGACGGACTATCGCAGTAAGGGTTTATACAAATAACATCTCTGTTAAGCTTTCCTTTATAATATCTTCCTAACGTCACTAGAATGGGTAATTACATTTCTGTTTGAATTTGACATTTTGTAAGAAAAAGGTTTATCTTTCTATTTTTATAAGAAATACGTTATGCAACTCTATAGGTTTAATTCCCTATTAACTAAGATCTACAAATCGCAAAAACATATTAGCAAAAGCGTTTTGTGTTTATGTACCTCTCCTCTCTCGCTCTCTCTCTCACACACACATATACATACACACACACACACTCGTTTGTTCAATTTATTACTCAAGAATCCAATAGTTATTCAAACAAAAACAGCAAAACGTCAATTGACTAAAATTTTGTAATTGCATTTGAATAAGGACAAATAACAAACACGAAAAAACTTCAACGCATTTTAAGCATTATTTATTTATGTTTCTTTATAAATGTTTGGTTAAAATATTTAAATGACGATATTGTTTAAAAATTCTTAAGGAATCTCACTTAAATAAAATTCCGAGGTAAATGTCGTTACGAATGTTTTCATTTTTAGGGATCGTTATGTTTATTCCTATTAAAATCATTTAATTTCCTCTATCTTTTAAAACAAATATAAAATTTTTGTACGTTGTTAGAGCTAAATATCAACAATTTTTAAAAGTAGTTAATTTCAATACCGTAAGACTTAGACGAGAATGCATAATTTTAAAAAAAAGCTTTTTTAATTAAAGTTTTCAAGATAAGTTTTTAAGATAAATGCTCAAATTAATAAAAAAATAAAGATTTTATTTTACGGCAAATATTCATTAATTTATTTCTGGCTTAGAATTTCTTACCAGATTATAAATAAAAGATAATATTTCTAAATTTATGAGATACATCCCTTTTTTTTTTTTATAAATTTTCATATATTTTAAAGTTGAAACTATAGCGATTCTCAAGTGTACGCGTAACCTTTAGTATATAAAAAATGAAGTTTTCCGATATGGAAATTAAAAGATGTTAAATATATTTAAGCAAGTATCACAAAAGCATTATAAGAACTCAAAGAAATTAATGATCGATTACTTCAAATTTAAAAATGAGTAGAAGTTATCGAAACAGTTTTGAGGATATTGATTTTTTTAAAAAAAATATTCATATTAGTGTATTTGTATTTTCAAAATTTAAGCTGAAATAAGACAATTTAGTACAAGAGTTTTAATGACTCTAAGCAGGTTTTTTTTTTTTTCGAATTTTAAAACTCTTAGTGAGGATTATTTTGTAAGAATTCCGTATAAAATTGCTAACAAAGAAGCTTAAGGCTTACATCTATCATCCGTTTGGAATATTTTCGAAAATCGGAAGAAAAATGTAACTAGTAGGTACTTTCATTGTTTTTTCTTTTTTCTGTGTACTTTATTTCATTCAAATGAATGCAATCGCCTAGATATGAGAAGGAAAGTAGAAATTCTATAGAATTAACATTTTATATTCACGAATTCAAAATGGCAGGTAGTTGAGAGCCATGAAAGTTTCGAATACATTATTTAAAATTTTGTTAAAATATATTTCCCCCCTGTCTATGATAACCTCCTCATTAATAACAACATAAATAAAGTTATTTTTAAATAGCTTCTTAATTTTTTCACAACATTTTTCATAATTGCTAAGTAAATATCATATTTTAAGATGTAGCATTCTAAAATTAAATGTTTTTTTAACAAAAAGAAGTAAATAGATTGAAGTACTTTAGGCGATATTTTATTTGTTTTTTACAGGTGATCTTTTATTTATCTTTAATACCTTTTTTTATTAGAACAAATATTTCATAAATATAGTTGAAACGTTTATAAAAAGTTCTCTTTTTATTATTTTCAATTATATAAAAATGAACAATTTGCTTTTGAAAAAATTATGTTCTTTACATAATTTTATTCTTTTACGTATATTGAAAAAATTTAGAAAATATTTTTGATTTAATTATTTTACCTATATATGAAGTTTAAATTAGCGATGTGTATCACTTAGTAAAAGTAAAATATTAAAAAATTTTAATATTGTAAAATTAAATTCTGAATAAATTTCAGAATACTTTTAAAGAATGAAATGAAACCTCCACAGATGTCAACGGTCTTTGCCACTTTTTTCACTTAATTTCAACGTGTTCTTAAGATCCACACAGCTGAGAAATTCGAAAGAAATCAAGCCCACTAAATTATTGTTTTGACCTACTAAATTCACCAGAAAGTTTCATGCAAAACAGGAAACCACAGCAAAAAGCAAAAATTTCTTTATAGTCTCATTTGTAACACTTCACAACAACTCTTCCTGAACAATCACTATAAAAAAAGTAAGAAAAAGTTTTTTTTTTTCTTTTTAAGCTCGAATAGAGTATAGCTCGGAGAAAAAAATAATCTACTTTTTGAATAAGAGGCAGACAAGTCATTAAGAAGGCAATGGTTGAGAGCGCAGCTTAGTTAGCTAGTGATACTCTTCTGTATGCATTAGAGGAACTGTGCCAGATGATGCGCTTGAGTAGATTCGAGACGCACAGTTTGTTGTGGTTATTTATTTTATTTTTTTTCTTCTTTTTCGCATTCTTTTTTCGATTTTTTTTTTCACTTGTTCCAGACGTTCCGTTTCACAGGAAAAAGACAAAATTTCGTTTTCTTTGGTGACTTGGAAGAAACGAGGAAGATTACAAAAGTATTGTGATCCCGTTTCGCAAAAATTCTACGCTTATTTTTTTGTTTACATGTGGGGTATATAAAGAAGTAGTTCGTATTTTGTACGATAATGCAGAGCTCGTTTCTTTGTTTTCGTATATACATTTAAAAGTATGAATATATGAAATTAGAATAAATATTCTGCGTGATACTTTGACTTTTACTGAAAAGTATTTTTTTTAAAAACAAAGTGTTTTCCCCTTTTTTTTTACTGTTTTGAGAACTTTTTTTTCTTCGGTTTAGATTAAAATTATAATATTTTGATTGAATAGTTGTAGCGCTGATTTAAAAAATAAAGCATAATTTTTTTGTTAGGATTTGTTTGTGTAGTTGCGAATAATCTTTTCTTTAAATTTTTATTTTTAAGAACTTCACTTGATTTAAATATACTTATCTTTAATCACTAAGCATGTTAAAATGCTTATGTTAGTTATAAAATTATATGAAAATCTATACAAGTGAACTTAGATTTTATCATTAAATTTTGCGCCGCACGCGATGAGAACTGAATTCTCCGTTCACTTAATGCTTCCGTTTTACTTAACACTTAAAGTTAAATATTTACAGTTAATTGAATTATTTCAATACATTTCAAAATTATAAAAGTAAATAAGGATTGCCGGTTATTATGACAAATCTGAGCGTAATTGAAAAAAATATGTTATTGATCATGCTTTTGAGTTACTAAGAATCATCAAAAATTCTGCAAATCTAAATTCACGCTGGATGTTATTATTGCTTCTTAAAAATGATTAAAATATAAATATTTTAAACATATAATAATTGCAGTATGGTATTATCACCTTCTTTGGTAACTTATTAGAGTATTTTCATGAGAAGCTCTAGAATTTATATAAGCCCTAAAACGATCTAAAAATAGTGTAGTAACGATAATCTTTATTAGATATTTATTTCAATGTCATCGTAAAAAATGCTTTTAAAACTAATCCATAAATGATATTTGCTTAGTAATAATTGAAGCATGGTAGTAAATTTTTAAAAAATCATAAGAGGTTATTATGAATATTAATGTATGATTATATTAATGTATGTAATGTATCAAAATGAATTATTGATTTCAATATTATATTTTAATAATGTATTGCTATATCAAAAAATAACCTAAGAAGTCTATTATTATATAAAAAAGAAACTTCTAATTTTTTTATATCAGAAATGGGGAGTTTCTTAATCTGATGCACTGGTTTTTTTAAAATTGGAATTGTCAATTAAAATGGTAGACAACGGTTTGAATAATCAAAATTTATGACTAATGTTGTACATATATATATATATATACATTCTTTACCGAGATTCTATTTGTCATTAAAGTTGTTAAGTAAGCAAATGAACAGAACATTAGAATTAAAAATAAATTATGTTGAAAAAATTCAGAAACTATCCCAGTTTTTTTTACGCAGTCATACTAAACAAAAAGTATTCTTCATTAAACTTTCAAAAGTGGAATGCCCTTTATTAATTGAATTTGCTTTTATGGATGAGGTACGGGAAAGTAAAGAAGTGGGAAAAACAAATGATATATTTGAGATGTAATACTGTTATAGGATATACAAAAACATTACAGAAAAAAAGAGTAGATTGAAATTTTTCTATCGTAGTTGCTAATGTCAATTATCCTCTGCGTTTGTTTCCTTCTCAACAATAAAGAAAATGATGCTAATTACCATTAGAAGTGCGATATGCATTAGAAGGTCTTATATCCATTAGTAAAAAGCACTGGGGTGCATCTTTTAAGGAAAAATTGAAAAGGTTTATGCCGCCTAATTCTTAAACGCTTAAACAGAGTCATGGAGTATAAAACAGGAAGGAGAAAGTGTTAATTCATGTGATAAGACGATACTTATTGACACACCAGTGCTGTGCCCTACAAGAATGTAGATAATGATTTTCAAATGAAAATCAAATGAACACTCTTAATACTTTGAAACAAATATTTTCAAGTTAATTATATATTCTATAGAAAATACAAATAGTTTCTTTAAATATTTTAAATACGAGAAAACTCTGAATAATCCCCTTCAAATGAGAGAAAATCGCATAAAACTCTAACATTAGTTATGCTATTCAAAGGAATATTAAAAAAAAATGTTTGTTTCACTATTTGAAAATCTTGTTGATTTTTATAAGGAAATTGTTACTACAGATTTGAAACACAGAAATAAAATTCACTGAATAATATCTGAAAATTTAAGCAAATGTTTGGAATTTTTTCTTTGAATAGAACTTGAAATTCACCTATGTCACTTTAAGAATTAAAAAAAAAAAAACAATACACAAAAATGAGTTGATTTGATAAATAATTATAGAACCATTTTATAACAAAGTGTATATTGCTTATGAGTATGTAATTTATATGAGATTAAAGCGTAATTAAATTTATTTATGGAATGCAATATATTTTTAATTTTGTTTTTCAAAAAGGGTTTCTTATTTTCTACATTTCACAAATTATTATAGGATTATTTTATAAAAAAGTGTATGCTGTTTATGAATATTAAATATTTGTAAGAATTAAACGTAATAATTTTTTGTAGAAGGCAGTATATTTAAAAGGTTATTTTTCGAAAAAGAATTCCTTATTTTAAACATTTGACTTATAATTAAAGTATTTCTTTATAAGATAGTTTATACTGTTCATGAGTAAGTATTGTATGTAAGAATAAAATGTAATAAACATTTTTAGAATGCAATGCATTTCTAATTTTAATTTTTGTAAAAATGATTTTATTAATTTTTTTTGAAAATGGCTAATTTCTTTTTAATCATTTTTCATTTAATTTCTTTTTAAATTTTAATAAATTTGCCTTACACTGTACATAATAAGTTTGAAAGTTAATTAAAAGAATGCAATCGCTAAAAATTGACCTACATGTTTTTCTGTTTAAGATTTCGAATGGTACTCAAAATCAATTTTTAATCCCTGAATTATATACTCATCTATAAATAGGAGGTTCCCGAAATTCGGTACAAAAGTTGGATGAATCTTAGCATAAACGCGAATTTTTTTTAAGAAAAACTCACCTAAAAATGTCAAGGTTCTATCAGATTATATATTTTCAAATTTGTAACCTTGGTCATAACCGATATAAAGCCTTTTTGAAAAATTCCTTTAAAGCAAACAAATAAAATACTTAAGGCTCCAGTCTACAGGCCGTTTTGATTTCATGAATGTAATGTAAATCTTATGGAATTTTTTCTACCATCTTCAAATTTTTATTATTTTATCTATTTGAATATAAAAAAGTGCATCTAAAAGAGCAAAAAATATTGAAAATTTTAACAGAAATGCATTTTTCCAACAATTTTGAAATATTTTTGACTATTTTCTTAAAAACTGGAAAACCCACAAATGAATAATTAAAATAGTGATAAATTTTTTTTAAAAAAATCTGAGGAAAAATACAATTCTGCTGAAACTTTCTCTAAATTTTGTTCTTTCGGATGCACTTTTTTTTGCATTCGAATAAATAAAGTAGTAAAAATTTAAAGACTGCTGTAGAAATTCGATAGTATTAAAATTACATTCAAGAAATCAAAATGGCTGGTTGACGAGAGCTTTAATAAGATGTTTTTGTTTTTCGTCATCTATATAAGTGAAAATGACTTATTAAAAATTTCTTTTTGCATGAATATTAGACTTTTTTACGATCTACTTCCGTAATTTGTGTTCATTTTATTGTATTAAATTTTTGTCAACATTTTGGGGAATTTTAATGAGTCATTAAGAAACATTAACCATTAATGGACACTTTCATGTAAATATCACGGTTATGGTTGAGTAGCTAACTGGCTCAATCTTCCAATTAGAGGAATGATAATGGTTTACTTGGATTTTTCTTGATCTTCCAAAAGAGTGAGTGTAAAAAAAATTCTTGTAAGAAAAAAGTGTAAGTGCTCATTAATTACTCGTATCTTTACTAACTACATTGCTTATTCTCATAAGCAATATCTAATACTTAATTACAGGAAAAACATTCCAACTTTATTTTCAAGAAACTGATGCAAGACATAAATACAAAAATATCTTTAATCATCACGGATGCCATAAAATCATGAATTCGGAATAAAAATTAATTTTATTCATTTTTATTGCAAATAAAAATTATCTGTTTGCATTTTAGGAGAAAAAACGTGTGCTTAGTTCTAAAGATTTCCATTTTTAATTTTTTATTTTTTAAAAAGGTTGAAAAACACGTTAAAAATTAGTATTAGAATAACATTTTGAGTAAGTCTAAATTAAAATGACTGATCTGTTGGCTAAGCTGATTTTAATTGTTGTTTGTCATTTTTAAGATAAATTTATCTGAAAGGTTATGAAACTGCAAAACATTTTTAAATAAAAATATCTTTCTGTCGTGTATGATACTTTTTTAAAAATAAGTTTACAACCTAATTATAAATAAAAGCATTTGAATATGAAACACGGTTTTAGGTTGAGTAATTTTTCGAAAATGTGAGAATTCTGTTTAGTATAATGTCAGTTTCTGCAAGAATCTATAAAAATAATTTTTGTTCGTATATGATAATAATGAGCTCGGTTTGGTCGAAGTTAACAGTTCTTTTTTATGCTTTGACATGGATGCACGTTAAAGTAACACTTTTTGAAAGATCGAAAAGCATTGTTCGTGTAGCATTTTCGAGGATTTTAGGAAGCTTTGCATTGTAAAAAATAATTTACGTGTACCACAGATCTTCAAAAGTAAAGTTTTCCTCGCAATTTCATGATGATATTTCATCTTACATTACATAAAAACAGACATTTAACTGTAAAGCATTTTTTTAAAATATTCTAGAATTGACAATTAATTGACAATTAATGTGTAAATACTCTTTTAAATCAGAAATACTTATCCATAAATTGCGAAGAACATTAAGCGATAAGTGAAAGAAAATATATTCAAAATAAGAAATTTGCACAAAATCGTTAAGGTAAAAATGTAACAATTTTCGAAAGTGTTCATCTTTTTAAGGTGTCATTTAAGAGTTACTTTTTGAGGTATCATCTGAGAATTTATCCTAAGAAATTTAAAAAAAAATCCACTAAAATAACTTTAAAATCAATAGAACATTAAATTAGCTTTCTATTTAAACTGTTTTTTCCTCAAACCAATTTTTTTCTCTTTAACTTATAGTCATGGAGGATTTTCCCACATTGAAAGGGAAGTAATTTTAACATTGAGTATGAGGTTTTCCATTTTATGCAATGAAAAAGAACAGAAAATCTTAATACATCTCCATTTTTAGATAAGAAATTGAAATGCTTAATTATGCAAGTTTGTGATATAAAAATAACAGTAATATTGTAGCATAAACTTGAAAAAGTATCAATTATAATTACCATAGAATCTCAAAGTTATATTACATTTTTTTGAAATCTAGCGCGCTTTTTTGGTTCCATATTTTTCCATCGCTAAGGTGTAGTCAAAAATAGGATTTTATTTTAAAACGAGTCGATTTTCAAAGGTGAGTTCTACTTTAAAATTTAAGTTTCGTAAAATCGTTTTTAAAAATAAATTTGACTTAACTGCCGATTTTATATCTTTTCTTAAGTTTAAAATGTTTTAGCTTCAAAAGCTAGTTAGTCGTGGGAAAAGTTTTGTGATTTTATGACAATAGTCCCAAAAATAAACTTGCCTTTAATATTGATTATAAACTCTCTGCTATCTTTAAGACTTTTTTTAAACCTTAAAAATATTGAAGGAGCATAATTTTAGGATCTTACGACACGTAAATAATATATATAATTCAGCAATAAAAACTCTACAGATTAAAGTAGTTGTTTTTATTTTTAGAATTAAATTAATTATAATTAATATTTTTAAGATCTTGCATGAAAGTATTTTTGTTCTATCTCAAAAATTTCAAAATGAAAAATACACTACATAAAAAGTATTCTAAATAATAATTCACAGAGAAGTTTTATTCTTTGAATGTAAACTGTGATTAAATAGAAATAAAGCCAGAATTTTAGTTACAGACTTTACAGCACTTATTGTAAATTTTTTAACTTTTTAAAAGAAAACTTAAAAAAAAAAAAAAAAAAAAAAAAAAACCTTAATTGGAATCTCTTAACAAATTAAGATGTCTTACCTTGTATTGAGGAATTGAGAATCAAAATATATTTTCTCAAAATCGTAGACAAACTGTTCTATTCAAATGAAAATAACGTTGTATTAAAAATATTCTCAAGTTATTAATAAGTTATTTAATGATTATATATTTTATTTATGTATTCTTTTAAAAGAATAAAATTATATTTTTCAAAGAAAAACAAGATAATCTTCCAAAAAATATTTCACTTCAAGCATAAAATAAAATTAATACAAAAAATATATTGGACTTTAGACTTGATTTCTGTATCTAAAATTCGAAATGGAACTTGGTTTTAGTCTAAATATAATTTTTCATTGTTGCCACATGCATACTAATAAAACTAAAATTACAAACGATAGTTTACTACAACATTTCAATTCGCAGAGAAATTAAAATGCAAACGATTCTTAATTACGACATCCATTGAATATTATAAGGAACAGTAATATTTCAGTAATTATACATTACGCAATAAAAATAAAAGCATATTTGAATTATTTACTCAGAATTAGGATAAAAATGATTAAAAATGTGTACAAAACTATTTTTATGGCTATTAAATCCAGCAAATTGTGAAGTAAATTAATAGTCTAATATTTATCAATAATTAAACGTAATTTACCGAAATGTTTAAAATGCATTTGATATTATTGAATAATATATGCTTGTAACTTATAATTTGATTAATATGGAAATTCCGAAATCTTATTGTCTTAAAAATTATACAATAAATCTAATCAAAAAAATTTATTTTCTATTTTTAAGTTATTATAACAAAGATAATGCTACATTCATTAGATTCAATACAAATTAAGTTTTAAACTCGAGGTAATTATAGAAAATAGAAAATTATAGAAATGTATGTTCTTTGATTTTTTTCTATAATTTTTTTATAACAATTACTAACTACTAATTATTACAACAACAATATATGACAAGAATTCAGAAGATTTCAAGATTTAAATATTTTATTAAAATCTCCAATAGAAATGTATATTTAAGGAAAAAAACTAATATTTGGTCCATAAAAAAGAATCTAATTGAAATTTCCTACAAATCTTCTTAAAAATAATATGAAATTCTTACATTTTTATTCTCCACCCTTAAGTAATTTGAAAAGTATAAAAATTAAAATTAACTCATATGCTATATTTTTGTTATCTTTATAAAAATATGATAATTTTTTTTGAAAGTGTAAGTTCTATGAAGTAAAAGTACATAAAAGTTAAAAATGCATGAATAAATGTTTTAGATAATTTAACTATAAGATTGCAAACTATAAATGAAATGTAATATCATCTTATACCTTTTCTTTAAAGTGTAGTATAGTAAAATATATTGCTATGTATATTTACTCTGGAAAATGAAATAGGAAAATTATTTTTCATCTAACATGAATTATTATTTGCGATTCGAGATCCTCTTAATGAAATTCAAATATTATTCTAATGCATGGTAATTAATTATGTAGTTATGTCTAATAGATAGTCACCTAACTAACCCCTGATATGTCAGTAGGTAGGAAGTCAGATATTGGACATTTTAAGAAAACACTACAATTTATCAACATTAAAAAATATTTAAAATTAACTTAGAGCTATATCAGCTAAGGCTTGACCAACTTATAGTAATGAGCGTTAAAAGCTGATGATGGGATAAACGTGGAAGCAATTCTTTATATGGAGAAGGATAAGTTCACCTCTTTGTATTTGATTTTTCACATTTGACCTGCTCGTTTACTCAAAACTGCTGGCTCGCAATCTCGGTAGTCAGCGTGCAAGGATTGTAAGACGCTACAATTATATTAGAAAACAATTTTTAAAATTCATGTTGAAATTCTATTCTTTTAACTTAGAATAGGTTTCATTGATGAATAAATCAATGCACATTGCACCAAATCTTTTCACAAATTTTATTATTTTAGTTACATGATCATTTTTAATTTTCCAAACTATGTTGTTGTTCTAATAAAATAAAAAAAAAAGCATGAGTGTCAAAAATATGAAATTGATTTCTAATTATCGGATAGAAACTCTGTTGATGCTATCTTTATATAGGGTTGTTGAGGTTTGATTATTAATAAGAAATAACCAAGATATCTAGGTAAAAAAATTTCTGAATATTTATTACAGCTATTAACCTGAATTACAGCTATTAATATTGAGTAGTTTGGTTTCGGGAAGACATAGATTAAAGTAACCCACAGTATGGAGACGATAGAATTCAGTCTGTTGAATTCTACAGTGATGGGCCATCGAAAGATTTAGAAATACTTGGAGAAATGCATATCTCTGAATGGATACTAAGTATAGATGCCATAAGAATAAAAAAAAGCTTCTATATCGATTATTTTTTGGTAATAATTACATTTTACGATACCCAAGGGTAGTAATTAACACTTTATGTTACCCTGGGATAATGGTTAAAACTTTACGATACTGCGGATTATTTCAATAAACGTCTTTCTAAAACCAAACAAATCAACGTAAACATCTATAATTTACAACATTATGTACATAAAGATAAATTAATGTGCAGAATAAATTTTATATAGATATCTCGGTTTTCTTACTAATAATTAAACCATAACGTTACACCATATAAATTTTTTTGCATGTATAAATTAAAATAATAAAATCAAAAATAATAGACTTGATGATCGCTATTCTATTAATTATTGATACTTATTACCGAAAGAAAATACTTAATTAATGATTCCTTTACTTGGGCTATTCAAACAATAATTTATGGGAATTATGTAACATATTTCAGCTACTTGTAGCTGATATAAATTTGTTTTCATATTTGCATAATTTTCAGCGGATAAGTCATCATTTCAAAGCAAAATACATTTTACATCGTTCTTATTTTAATTATCAGATAGTTTAATTCCTTACTTTTATGTAATCCTTTTGTAATATAACAGTATTTTCGAAACAGTATTAATAATAAACAATAATTATTAATGTTTAAATTAACAAATGTGTTGAATATGACAGTTATTTTTAATCCAAAAATATAAAATATTAGGATGAATGTACGACAGAAACCTCCGCGCATCCTTAACTAAAGATTATTAGAGAATTCCACTAATATGAACAAATTTAAAGGTGGATCCGAGTCAGGAAAGAATCCAAATTCAGTCTTAGCAATTCGACTATCATATAATCTCCTGAAACAAAACGCCACACACAATATTGTTCTCGACTTTTCTTCAATTCTTTGCTGCTTATCAACATTTGTAATCTCACTATGTAATCACTCTTATTCACTACATTTCAATATATCAATGGTAATTTACATATATTACGGTTCCTTCACTAGCAGAGGTCCTCAAACAAAATAACCTCCCATATAATTAGTTAAGGAAAACATGAATGAGAACCTCATTCAACTTATACCATAAAGCAGCAGCTTACATCATTTTTCACTACAGTCCTTGATGGAATACAGATTCGAGCCTACGATTCAAGTGAACATTGCAACTGCAATTGTACAACCGTGGATTATGTTTTGTTAATTTATCAGGTGAAAAAATGTTTATGCTAAAATTAATTGAGATCATAAGGATTTAAATTATTTTCCTTTTTCAAAAACAACAGTACTTGTATATTTTTTCGCTCTCTTTTTTTTTTCACTTTCATCTAATACACTCTAGAAATACGCATTCTTTCAGAATTTCATTAAAACTTTTTCTTTATAAATGAATAATGAAATATACGGAATAGCACCTAAAAGTGAAATGTCCTTCAAAGGTTTCATATTTACATCGTGTTTTATGCGTAATTGAAAATGTGATAAGATTTTTCACAAGCAGATTTACCATTTTTTAGTAATTTAAATTCTTTATCATGTCATCTTGAAATTTAAATGCAAGGAAATTTTTTTAAGGAAATAAACAGAAAAAAAAAAAAAAAAATTGCGTTGAAATTGTATTTATATCACGTATATCGCAACTCAATGAGCTTGCGTTGGATTTTGAATAAAACAGGGCTTTTAATCTCGAAATTTAAAAGATGATTTCGAATAAAAATTACTAAAATTCTAAGGCTTATTTTGAAAGCCACTAATGAGCATTTTCCCCATTTGTAAGCAATATCTTATATATAAGTTAGAAAAATAGAAATACCTCAATAACAAACATTATTGCTCCATATTTTTACTTAATGTTACTTTTTCAATAATATTTATTTTTACTTAATAAACATTGATTGTGGAAAATATTTAAAAATAAAATTTATTCGAATATATTCGCAAACAGGAAGCGTGGTGAAAACGACATTACTCATATTGCAGAACGACCTATGTGGTTTTTTTCAAAACTAATTAATCATCCAAATAACCTTCAGAGGATAGAAACGCAAATATACATATACTTTCGATTTGTTTACAATTTAGTTTGCCTTTGAATAGCAGTGTTTAGATTCTTGCAAAAGCTTTACTTTTCTAAATATTCTTGTTTCTAATGGACTATTGTAAAAACAAACATTTCAAGGTAAGTACAACCAAATCGCAAAATTTTGACAACGTACGAAATTGAATTAGTTTTGAATATCGTTATTTGTTTTAAAATAACGAAATTATTATTTCTGTTTTAAATAAGATTTCGAAAAATTTAATTTATTTTAACGAAGAATGTTTATCTGTAAGCAGATGCTTACATTTCATTGTTTGTCAGTTTACAATTGTAAATGATATGCTCCTAAAATTTTAGCTGCTATAAATGCAATTTAAATAAATTATATGAAAAAAAAAAAAAGCATTTCACTGATTCGAACATTCAAAAGAGGAATATTTTTAAGCCTGCGTTTTCACTTGTTAAAAAGTTATCACTGGATTTAGTGGTTCAAAAATTTTCGGCCATTTTTAAATAAATTCTGTAAATATCAATTTTTTTTTCCAACCAGAAATTTCTTTCTCACAAAATTTTTATTGTATTACTCTCGATTACAAATTTAAAAGTAAGAAAAATTTGTAGATTTAAAATATTTATGGCACTCACAAATGAATTTTTTAAATCCATCACTGCATAATGTTGAAATTTTAATTGTTTTTTTAAAATAAATGTAAACAAGTATTTTGAATTTTTTTTAATAAATATAAAATTTATTTTGCAATTAATCCCTTCAGCACTTTAAGCAATGTACTCAAAAGTCAGAAAAAGCGGAAGTATCGCATCGATTCTACAAGCGGAAATCGATAGAAGTGCAACGACACGAACAATCGTTGACAAATCAAACTGTCAATCAAGAAACGATTCCTTTCTCCTAAAATGTAGAAAGAAACAAATACTTTTCATCTATCAAAAATTAACCGACTTTTTTCTTTTATAAAATGAGCAAAACCTCACTTTTCTGCTCAGCCTATGCATCAGTGAACAATATAAATAAAGAGGAAAATCATTCAATAAAATCGATTTTGAGTGTTTTTGTACAACGATGCTGAGTGTAAACCAACCAGAATACACTTTAATACATTCGCTGATTAACATGGCAAAACATTGACGTGAATACGAAATAAGTACGAAGATAAATAAGAAATTTTGCGAATGCATGTATGAAAGCAATACAAGTGTCTGTATAAAGGCTGAGGCATTACTTTTTATATTCGTAATCTGTATAATAGACAGGATAATTGACAGTCTGGAATAAAATAGTTTTTCTAAAAGCTATTAATCTCTAAATTCTATTTTGCAATTTATTACCATTTATTCCTTTCCAATTTCATGCAAAACGATTCCTCTGTACAATTTAATCTTAATAAAATTCAAAAACACAGAATTCGAAATTAGATATTATGGGATAAAATAAATTTTTTCGTAAATGGATACATTTTACTTCTGAATTATGTATTCTTCCCGTTAAAACGATACGTTAGTTTGGAATAAATAACTGATTTATTTGTCTGCGGTATTCCATATCTCGTTCTAATCAAATCCCCGTATACAAAACAAAAGAATGAAATCTTTCAGAGCATTCTAAATGCCGTCGGCAGTATTTTAGCATGAATTCAAATTTCTTTAAATTATTTTTTTAAAAATAGAGCTTAGGTAAAAAATACAAGAGTGCATAGTTTTCCCACAAGTTCCGGTTCACTTGGTAACTAGAATTACTAACAAAACTAGATCATTTATATACGTTTAGAATTTTACAAAAAATTTACATTGTCTACTTTTAGTACTTACTGAAGGAAAAATGTTTATACTAAAAAAAAAAAATGGCAAGGCTTTGTTGTTATTGACAGAAAGACAAAGAAGAAAGTGTTTAAGTGACAATTTTTCATTAGAAAATATTTACTTTTTTTATGCATTTAAATTTCCAAACTAACCTAAGTTCTAACAGTAAGAGACATCACGTGTAAATTTTAAATCTCGCATCGACCATTTATTAAAAGAAAAAAATAATAGAGAATACATTTTAATTAGGTTGGTATGCCAGCCAAAACATGCTCATAACCTTTTAAAATTTAGCACCTAACTTTAAAATACAGAGTTTATAGAAAATATTCGTACAAGAGCATTTTTCTGAAAGAAACTATGGTTTATAGTACGCGCTAATTAGAATAATATTAATTCCAAAGGTAACATTTATTTAAACTCTGTTTTATAAATATGAATATGGGGTAAAAAACTTAAAATGTTGAATTTTCCCCTCTCTATTATAGATAAAAACAAAACTTAGTGATTTTGAGGCTTGTAAAACGTGTTCATGCTCTGAAACTAATTCAGAGTTTGGTGTTTTGTGATGGGAGCATTGAATATGTAATCAGTAACACTTTGTCGCTTTATTGGTCAAGAACATCTTAAAAATCTTTTCTAAACAGTGCTTTTTCTCTTATTTTGAAAGCCACATGTGCAAATTTTCATCAAGATCTCAATAAATCTGTAGATTTGCACGTATTACGTACAAAGGGCCATGCATATTTTAATACGCAAGTGCCAAAAGTTATGAGGTATCTCTTAATATCAAATGAGAACTTTTTTGCCTCAAAACCGCAGAAACTCAATAAGTCGTCGGAAGTCCACCGAAAAATTATTCAGCGATAATCCCTCTCTAAACCGTACATAATTGCGAAAGTGTTGAAGATGCAGGATTTTGTTCACGAACAGACCTTGAAAACGTGCTCCACATATGTTAGACGATATTAATTGGTGATTTAGGTGGCCAAAACCAACACCTAACCAACAATTTTGGCTCGGTAACATGATGCAATGCCATCCTTGAAATTCCCATCGTTTCCGGGAACGTATTCGTGAACGAATGCAAAAGATATCTAAGTAACATAATCATTTCCAGTCAATAACTGGTTCAGCTTGACCTAAGGAGTCAGTCCATGTCATGTAAAAACAGCCAACACCTTTATGGAGTCACCATAGTGCCTTGTTGACAACTTGTGTACATGGTCTTGTAGATTCAGTGCCCCACTCGTATCTTACTATCAGATCTTGTCAATTGAAGTCATAACTCATTTAACCAAGCTATGTTTATTCGTCATATAGACTTCAACCGATATGCTCAAGAGTTGGGCTGCTACAGATGTCGTGTTGTAAACAAAACATTTGTGTTTGTCTTCCACATTTTACGTCTGTCATATGCCATACATAGATTGTTCTTATTTGATGCAGTGTTGCTTGTGTGGTAACATTGCCTACAATACGCAAATATCGCTGGACTCGGTCTTTAAGTAGACGCGGTTGGCCACTGCGTTGTACATGGTGGGAGGTAATGACCGAAATTATATTCTCAGCAAATTTTTGATACTGTGGGTTAATGAATGTTGAATTTCCTAAAAATTTCCGAAATGAAATGCTCCATGCGTCTAGTTTCATCTATCATTCAGCTTTCAAAGTCTGTTTTCCCGTTGTGCCGCCATAATTACATAAACTTTTTCACATGAATCGCTTGAGTACAAATGAAAGCTCTGACAGTGACTTCCCTATTATACCTTTCTTGTGAAATGTTAATGCCATATGGATATTGCATGTTGCTATCCTGTAACTTCTGGCTCTTCAATGTATTTAATTTGACTTTTTCATATATATAAATCCCAGAATAAAGTATTCTGTTGCACATTAAACAGAGAAGAGCCTCCGTCCTCGCATACGTAAGGGTATCGTAAAATTTAATTATTTTAAGAAATAACCGAAATATCAGGACAAAATATATTTTGCATATAGATTCATTCTGATGTATCCTATTGAGTTCTATAACAACAGCCTTCGAAAGCTCAAGAAACCCTGGGAGAAATGCATAACTCTGGATGTTGACTATGTAGAGAACTCTTAAGAATAATAAATAAAAATCAAATTCTGTCTTGATAATTTTTTGGTGGTTATTAAACTTTACGATTCTGCGGGTTACTTCAATCTACGGTTTTCTGAAAACAAATAGATCAACATTAATAGTTGAAATTAACAACATTAAGGATCAACTAATATGAAGAATAAATTTTATCCTGATGTCTCGGTTATTTTTTTAGTATTAATTAAGCGTTACCTCCTTGCGGTACAGTGTTAATGTTTGAAGAATGAGGTATCATAATAATTTTCGTAATCTGGTTCAAATGCATGAGCTCCTTTTCCCGATAAGTTATTTTAAAACTATAAGAAATAATAATTTAGAAAAAGAAGTCAAACACAGTTATTTGATTATAAAATTTTATTCTTTTCAAAAAAAAAAAAAAAAAAAAAAAAGTTGAGTGTTGAGTCAGTTACATGAAATTGAAGATTAAATATATCTCGTTAAGAATGACGGATTTCAAAATATTATGACTGTATGTTATGAAAACAGTGATCTTTACAATGTTATAGTTTATTTCCAATTAGTTGTGAAGAAAGTTGAAGATTTTGTATGAAAATAATTTTTTCCGCTATAATCTTAGATAAGCAAGGAAAAAAATTCCATTTATTATAACTAAATATAACTAGGAAAAAGAAGTGTTTACAGGAATTACATTTAACTATGCAAAAGTTGTTACTTTCAACATTGTTTACTTAGTTACAGTTTTGATGTTACATAATTATTTTATAACTTTCGGAAATAATAATTTAGGAACAAGTCAAAAATACAGTTATTAATTGACTATTAAAATTCATTTCAAAAGAGAGGTGAGTGTTGAATAGGATACATGTAATTGAAGATTAAATGTATCTCTCTAAGAATCACGGATTTCAAAATATTAAAAATCCGTGGGGAAAATAAATTTATGACTGTAATTTATGTTATGAAAATAGTGAGACGATGTTATCGCTCATTTCCAATTAATTATGAAAGAAGAAGATTTTGTACCAAAATGATTTTTTCCGTGATAATCTTTGAACAGTAAGGGGAAAAAATGTGCTATAACTAAATGTAGAGAGAAAAAAGAAGTGTGTGAGGGAACTACATTTGACTAAGCAAAAAATATGACTTTCAAATCTATTTACATATTTAGATAGACCCTGTATAAAGAAAATTCTACATTTCGCTAAAATCTCTAAAACAAAGGGATATTAAATCTTCTAATATATAGATCAATTTAATACAAACTGTTTATCGACAATGATGTTGAAATATTGATCTCTATGTATTTTTAAGCATTTATTCTTGTTAAAGATAAGATTTTTGTTCTGGGCTTCAGAATTTCTTCTGATACCGTGACAGAATAATAAAGAATGCTTAAAATAGCTCATGAAATATCAATATAGCAATTAATTACAAGTGTCTCATTTGCAGTTTTTGAAGATACAAGAAGAAAGCTTTTGAAGGAATGCCTTTCGTAGATCTTCCTTTAAACTAATCAGTTGTAAATAATTAATTGATTAGTCTTATTAATACAACACTAGGAGCAACACGAGGCTTTTGGTGAAGTATCTCGTAATTTGGAGCCTCGGTCAAGTGACGAGGACGACACTTGTGCTGGCACCTCCCTTTCCAAAGTTTATTTTAAATCTCTGTACTTTCATTCAATTTATTTTGCAGATTAATAATGAATTTTCAAGAGAGCGTTACACAAAAAGCTATTATTTGATATTAATTATTCTAATCTCGAAATCGTGAGATATATTTAATAAAATACAATATTCATTGTTTTTTGTTTGATTAATGTCCTAATTCAAATTCAATATTCGAATATTGGCGAAAGTTTTTGATTAGTTTTCAAGAAAAGACTTGAAAGCAATAAACCTTCAACCAATCCCTCTCCAAGCTTCCATACCACTTCAACGATAAGAGCTTGGAGGAACAAATTATAAGATATTGGAGGGAGAATTATAACGTAGAGTGAAATGTTAGAACGCATGCTTACGTTGATAAGAAGAAAGAGATTAGAATATTCGTCGCCATTGTGGAGTAATCATCTGAGAACGGATATGTAGTAGGATCTCCAGTGTACAAGTTTAGTACTTACTCTGATCCAGTTAGAATATATAAGAATATATGTTAGTGTTATAAAGAATCTATTTGATTATCTTGTATTGTGGACGAGTGAGGGATTTGCTCCACGTTCTGTATATAAATATTGGTTGATGATGGGATTATGAAGATATAATAAATATCAGTTGATTTATGTACTGGTTCTTTTCTGTGTGTAGTAAAATTTACATGAATCAAGTATTAAGAAATGAACCTGAATCCTCATAGTATTTCTGTTTTTTTGGAAATCTATATCTCGTTTTACACGATTTTAGTTTGCATGATATTTTGAAGAACGTATCAGTCATGTAAATCAATGGATGATTGTACTTGAAATTGATAATATTTGTTCAGTAGATTGTAGATCTTATTTTAAGTAATCCTAACTCAGAAATTAGTCTTAATTCTTTAAAAAATTATGATAAAAATAAAGTAAAAATTTGATGCAGTCAATTTGACCTTGGAAAAGCGATTAAATGCATGAATAATAATGTGAATAAACATATAAACTAGTTATTACGAGAGGAAATTTATTATATTTAAATAAGTACTAGACAAAAATATTGATGAATAAATACGAAACGTCCTCCAGAAAAATCAAGGTTTTTTTTGTTTTTTGTTTTTTTTTTTAAGAAAAACTTCCAAGCACAAATCATTTCAGTATTTCCAGTATCCAATTAGATTGTTTTGACCATGCTATGTTAGTTTCCGTTAAGCTTTGGCTTACAGAAAGCGGAGTCGTTATCTGGCAGTCGTAGTGTTAGGGTGGCTGACGTCAGTAAAGCATTGTCTATGTAAACCAGATGGTGTGATTTCCTACCGAGCGTTGAATGTAAGAGTAATGTTAATCAATAGAGAAGCTATGGCTTCCTTTGAAGGACTTAGCACGAAAGATTAATGAAGAAAGACCAGCTAACTGCTACGCTCTCCAAGGAAACCATATCTGTACGGAAAATGTTCTTATGTAAGAAAATGAGAAAAATATACAATCAAGAGTTAGTATGCGACATTTTAACAAAATCTTATAAATTTTCACAATTACGAGAAAGAAAAGGCATCACATATGTTACAAAAATATTATATCATGCCGTGAGATTTGAGACAATTACTTTCAGTTTACTAATAAGCAATTTCTTGATTTTGGAGTTACAGATTTCAATGTTTTTTCTCTGACAAATGTCAAGTAAAGTTGTTTGTGGCAAGGAATTCTTTAACATTTGTAATTGTAAGATCTGTTTAACATTCACATATATTAATAGAGACAAGTATTTTTTGAGATTTAAAAAATAAGATTAACAGAAGTAAACATGAAATAAAAAATATATCAAATTAGTTTAAGAGCAATAAAGAAGAAAATTGTGTGTATATCACTATTGGGGTAATAAGATGTAGAACCCTGAATGGCATTTTATGCGGGAGTTTAACAATAAAACCCCCTTTAAATTCGATATTTATTTCATTGAAATTATTAGATAATATATAAATAATTTGATAAAATCATATATGAATAATTTTAGTAAGATACGTACTGAATTTGTCGCTTAAATTCGGAATTGGTCTGATTAAAATTATCAGATCATAATAAAATAATGATACCAAAACTCTCAAGAAATAAAATATAAAAGCTTGAAAACTTTTTAAAAAGTATTAAATAACAGTTCAAAGTATAAATTTGCTTGGCTAAGTCAAAATAGCTTTGCACATCCTCAAAAACGTGTTGACTAAAGAATAGTTTATCCTGGATCACCTGAGGAATGAACTGTTCTTTATTTAAAGGGTTATTTTATTATTCAGCTATAGTTCGCAGATCCATGCCCTCAAGTTTTAAATAGATTGAAAAACTATGCATATAAAGGTCTATAGACTTTAAATGCTCTGCAGGATATTCAAATACTTGGAAAGAGACGTTTATGTTTTCCCTAAGAATTCGTAACCAATACTTTAAAGTAGAGTGGTTCAAAAATTTGCGATTTTGGCAATGAAGGAAATAAATTGGCATTACCATTGTGTTGTTCTATCTACTATATTGCCATTATATTATTCTATCTATTCTGAATCTGTTCCAAGGAAGGCAAAGATGGTCTCACCTGCCAGAAAAAGGAGGGCTACGATTTGTTTGGATGTGATCAATGAACGCACCAAACTATAGTGAGTTACTCATTTCTCACTTCCCATTCATAATACTCTATTTCTTATTCTAAGAAAGAATATTTTTTAAAACCACACTCGTTAAATCTATTTATAAGACGAATGTTTGGAAAACAACACTGAAACAGCCCTTAAATATATAACGGAAGGCATTAAACTCTCAATATATATTCATGAAAACATTTTTAAGAAGAAATAACATATTCGCTAAATAGTTTCTTATGAGTTTATTTGATATATAGCAGTCCTACTATTAAATTGCTAATTATAACGTAAATTTTAAAAGAAAAATTAATTGTGATTTTTCTTACAAAAATTTCAAAAATTACATTTAAATTTCGCAAAATTCAAGTATTTTAGATAGAAAATGCGGGTGAATATGAAAAAAAAATTGAGATTTTTAGGTTTCTGTCAACATTTATAAGGTAATATTTGAATCTATCAAGAATGAATTAGCCCAATTTCGAAGCAGCGATTCGATGAAAGGTTTTTGAATGTTTAAAGTTATTTTTAAATTACATAATTGTCTTATAATGAGCGTATGTACTCTTTTTAAAGCTCTCAACAACTAAACCTAAGGAATATTAAGATTCAGAAAAGTTTTTCAGATAGAACAATTCTACACTTATTAAAGCTACATTGTAATCTCTCGTTATTATAATGACAGAAAAGGTGTTTTAAAAATCTTTTTTTTTTTTTTTTTTTTTGGATTTATGTATTTTCGTACTTGTGTAAAACATATTCTACATTTCGTTTTCTATATTCTATAACTTGGTACTTTGATATAAAATGTAAAATGAATTTTCAGTAAATCTACTTTTTTAAGGATGCAGTTATAGAACATAGAGGTGTTGTACGAGGTGTGACAATTAAATAACCGAACTAGTCTTAAAAATAAGCTTTATTGAAAACTACACAAACATCTTTATTCCCCGTCAACATACTATCCTTTCCTATCAATACATCGCTGCATATGAGTTTTCCATTGCTCACAGCAGTGCTGCAGAACATTAGGTGTCACCTTCTTCAGAAAGTCTGCCGTTTTTGTCTTCACCTCTTCTGCAGACTGAAAATGAGTTCCCTTCAATACACTTTTCACTTTTGGAAACAGGTAGAAGTTGCATGGTGCGAGATTTGGTGAGTACGGTGGATCCTCGAGTACAGTAACACGTTTGTCTGCTACGAACTGTTTCACAGAGAGCGGATTGTGCCCCGGTGCGTTGTCCTGGTGCTTGACTTTTTGGTACTAGTTTTGTGCAAACTTTCGTCATATGCAAATCCTCCGTCAAAATTTTTCTTGTCTCTTTATCTAACGTTCCTAATGTCTGACATCATCCGAACACTCAAACGTCGGTCTTTATACAAGATTTCATTAATTTTTTAAATTTTTTCCTCGGTTCTTGATTTTACAGGTCGACCAGAACGCTCATCATCTTCAACAACCTCCCGACCTTCCGAAAATCGTTTGTGCCACTCAAAAATTTGACTACAC
Organism: Nephila pilipes; assembly: GCA_019974015.1. Classification (NCBI taxonomy): domain Eukaryota; kingdom Metazoa; phylum Arthropoda; class Arachnida; order Araneae; family Nephilidae; genus Nephila; species Nephila pilipes. The sequence goes on along the minus strand of BMAW01115994.1, from coordinate 154,904 downwards.
GTGGCATGCAATTATCTCCGAATACTCCTTTAACAATTTAAAACATTCAGTTTGAGTTTTTTTTTTAATTCCAAATTTATGCTCTGCTCAATTTTTAAGCTTATCTTGATTGAGGCACTTCGACACAACAACGTATTACTCAAACAAGGATGAAAACAAACTTAAGATAGAGAGACGGAATAAGGAGCCACCTGCACTGGAAGCATTAAGGTCAACTATATTCCATTCCCACTCCTCCACACAAAGACTAACGGCTAGGATATGCACAGTCCGGTTATTCAATTTTCACGCCATGAATTTTATATTAGTTTGGGGAGGATACTTTCTACTTACGATTAAAAAGACGATCCGAGTTTGAGCATAATTTTTAGACACTAGATGAAGACATTCTCAAGCATGTTTAATCTTTCATAGTTGTTGAATTTTTAATCAAATATATTGAATATTCTGTATTTGAAAGATATAGTTTTAAATAGGATTTGTTTTTTGCAATGCTTCCATTTATGCAACTCATGAATAAACAAAATTTTTGTTATAAATTTGGTTTTCAGCTACAAAAGAAAATTCGCATCATCATTTTGTCAAAAATTATCATAAATTACATATACCTATGATATTGTTCCGCGGAATGCAAATTAGGGACTGCTGAAAATATCAACAGTCAAATTAGACGGGAAAAAGCAATGCATTCTCAAACAGGCAAATATGAAATGCTTTTCTTTTTTCAGGAACTTGATACAATTTCTCGTTCTCCGAGCCTTTGTGAAACGAAGCATGACGTAGTAGTTGATGTAAGTGGTAGCTTCGTTTTATGTTATCCGGGTTCTACTGTTTCGCTGAGAAGTAAGCTTTGTGAGCCAAAGAATGCCGAGTATTTTGGTACATTTGTTATTTTTCCACATGTGTTACAGAATATATTTGATCAAAGTAAAAGCGCTGTTCAACAGTTTGATATATTTAAATTTGTTGTCTCAGTACTATTATGGAACATTACAGAACAATCCTTAAGGCAGATTTCGGAAATATATACTTCTTAATTTAGGTAACAGTTTTATGTTTAAGTAGTTATGTTTGTTTTTAGTTGACCATTCTGGAGTACAGCAGTTACACATAATACGTATAGGAACGAATTTCATTACAACTCATAATGTGAAGTTTCGATGCAGTGTACATTTGTATGGAATCGATATTTATAAAAAAAGATCGTATCTAATAATTCGTTGAAATATTATTTTAACCCTTTCACTCAATAAAATATGTTAAAAATATTTTTAAAAGTCAAAACGAGGCTTATTAAAATCTTTATTTTTTTTAAAAAACATAAAGTTCGTGTAAAATTTATCGAAATAAGAATAAAAAAAATTATAAAGTGTATACATGCACTATAATTCCTACTGCCCACTATTCCTACTATATTCCTACCAATATCTTGAATATACAACCATTCCCGCTTACGACCATAGAAATTAATCGGATTATTGGGGGATTTATGGTTTTTCATTTGTTATTTACTATTTTTACGTCACGGAATGTCAGATTGTATATTTATTTATATTACGTGCAATATATATATATATATATATATATATAGATAGATAGATAGATAGATAGAGAGAGAGAGAGAATGTACATAATTATGAATTTTTCCCATAATGTACAATAATGTACGTGCATAAATTAAAATTTTATATTTTGTGCATAATTTTATAACTTTTTGAACGAAAATAACTTTAATAAAAAATATAAAAACGACTTATAATCTGTTTGACTTACGATCTATTAGTCAAAACAGAATGCGGTCATAAATCGAGGAGATACTGTTTAACTAAATCATTGACCCAACTGTGAATTCATTCTAAACATTCAATAACGTATACAACACTATTTTAAAAAAAATACCTTTTATATTACTCTTATTACTGTATTGAACGAACAGATTTTACAATTAAAAATATACGAATTATACTTAATACTAAAGTTGATTTAACAAAGCATAATGGATTTGGTTTAGTTTGAAATAATGGTCGCGTAGCTCCTTGGTCCTCATTGGGAACTCATGGCTAACGTTGTTTCTGTCGAGTCGTGGGTTCGGACCCAGGTACTACAGAAAACCCGTCGTGTATCAGGACTGATGCAAATTAAATCTGTCAGGATTCCAAGTTTCTCATTGGAGTGATATGGAAGTTTGGAAAGGAAGGTTATAGAGCTCAAGTGTGGTCCTCGTCACTTGACTGAGGTTCAAAATTATGAGTCCATCACCATTAGCTCTTAAGTTACTTCTCAGAGCGATAATAATAAACAAACAATCAATCGATTGGTTTGAAATAACATCTCTTTTAAAGCAACACAAGGAATTGGTGACATATATCGTAACTTTTGAACTACGGCCAATTGACATAGATGACACCTGAGCTGAAATATCACTCTCCTTGCGTCAACTCCATCCTACGTGATGACTTTCAAATTTATAACCATTTAGAGTGAAGCAATCCCCTTTTCCTATAAGATCAGTCTGTAGTAGAACAAAGGCTAAAATCCACGACCGGAACTTGCGACCATGACCATTTGGTCTATCACAACTTATAACACAAGATAAAAAGTCAACAATGTTTACATAGTGCATTTATAGATAATAACCATACAAAATTTGCAGATTATAGGGTACTTTTTCGCTGAAAAGTTTAACAAAGATTGACTGATCATGTATATTAACCATTCTATATAAACGATTATACAAATTTTTAGAAATATTTTTTTCAAATTTTTTTTCGATTAGATGGCAAATTAGCACAAAATCAATTTGTTCTCGCTGCATAAGTTAAATCGGGTGTCCTAAGAGCTCCTGTACTGACGATTTGTAAATTTATTATGCAAAAATAACAAACTTTAAACACTTTTTTTTATGCAGATGACGAAAAGCACTTCAAACGAAATGTAGTAAAAAAAAATGGACTTGCATTTACAACAAATGGTTAAAATGTCCTCCCCTCTTTCTCATATTTTGAGAAATGCATTTCAAGATACCGGGGGAATGGCTTTTTATACACTTCGAGTAATTCTGCAATTTTCTTGTCATCTATTGTTTCGGAATTACTTTCATAAATTTTCTTTTTTAAATTTTGTTATCCCGACATAAAAAAGTCAGGAATGGTATCATTACTTGAATGGAAAATTGCACATCTTCTTTGAACTAAGAACCCTATTCCCCTTTTCTGAGCATTCCCTAACTTTTTTTCTGTGTACGTATTCAAAGAACAAAGTTTATGAAAACAATTTCTATACAACATATTATCTGAAAATTACAATTACTTAAAGAATACAGGAAGTCACTCTCAACCTTTTGAAATACGTTATTATGTTTTTCAAAATTTGCACATACGAGTTTAACTTTCCCTCTTGGAAATGGGCGGACGTTTTGGACATTTGGTAGTACATGTAAACTCCAATTTTTCCTACAATATGTTAGAGGTGATTTTCACCATTGGCATAAAAATAACTGCCTTACAAGTTTATTCTTTTTGTATAACAAATTTACGAAACATCAGTTCAGAAACTTTGAGACAACCAGTAGTTAACGGAACATTCTATACACACCGAATATTTCGAGTAGATTAGAAGAACAAAGTTGGACGGAATTAGTTGGTTTGTAGACAGTAAATTACAGTTAACAGAATTGGAAATAAATAATTTGAGAGGTACACAACTGGAAGAAAATATTTCAAAAATTAGAAAATCAAGTCAATAAATAAAATTACTGGAATATTTTTATTGAGTACACTCCCTCCTCCCCACATAAGTATATTACCCCTCTCTTTTGATTTTTTAAAAATAATTTCTCCAGAATGAAGAAAAATAATAGAGTTAAAGGAAGAAAAATAATTAATTTTTGTTACGATTAAATTTTAAAATTTGTTCTTAAAAAATAATGAAAAAGAAGAAAGAAAACATTATTGTAAGTTTTATTTGGCGCGATACAATTCAAATTAATTCATAATTAATTCGTTACAAAAAAATCATGATAAGTATTTTCATAGCAATCTTTCAATTTCCGCATTAATTATGAATTCAACAAGAGAAAAAAAAACATATAGTATACCATTTAGATGAATAAGGATATTAAAATTTTCCTTATTTTTTAAATATTGATATTTTAAATTTGTATTGAATTTTAAGAAGAATACAAGTGACAAAGTTGATTTCACCTGCTAAAATAAATAAAAAAATACTAGTATAGATAATGTTAAATTAAATTAAAATAAATGTGTTTTTACATGCAAATATATATATATATATATACGTGTGTGTGTGTGTTCAATAAAAATCAATGTATACTACAACAAATTAAAGAAAGAATAGTTTCAAATAACAAAATAATAATTTACAAATGCAGTCCCCTGTTTTTGTAATTTCCTTTAAAAAAAAATTTTTTTTTTTATTACCAGCTTAGTTTTTCATCTTATGTTACATCTATGTTGGATACCTTGTGAAAAAATACCTGTTTGATTATAACAACAATAATAATGATATAAATTGGAGTTAATTATCTCGTAAGAAAAAAATTGCTTACCACGCAAACTATTAATTTTAAGAATAAATACAAAAGCTCGTGCAAAGTGATTAAAAAAATCAATCGGGGAAAAAAAAAAACCACCGCTCAAATACTTTTATGACAAAGAACAAACTTAAGTGAAAGGGGAAAAAATGCACATTCTTGAAATAAATCATTTACAACCATTTTTCTCGCTTTTTTAGCAGCTATTAACTGTAATCTATTTCTCGAATCAAGCAAACTAAATGGCCCTTTTTACGGCTGTTTTTTTTCTTCCTCGATGGAGAAATGGCAAATGTGTCTCAAAAACAACTGTCCAACGAATTTTCCGCTTTCTTTTCAACCTGCAGGTGATACTCGTTAAGCACTGTGCACATGCAAAGCGATGCAACTCGATATGCTGGAAGCTGCAAGGGAGGGTATTGCAACAGCCTTTTTAAAAATGACTTGTTTGTGGGACGTCACCAATGTGTGACGTTCGGCACTTACACTCGACGCGATGTTTATTTCAATTTGTTTTTCAATGAGAAACAACTGTCTTCTATGACGCCTTCTTAACGACATTTTTCAAATCATCCGAAATTGTTTTTTTAAGTCAAGGGAGCGTGTCGGAAACTATTTAAAATTAATCAGACTTGCGCTTTCTTCCAAAAAGAGTGTCAAAATATCACATATTTTGAATACACCATCTTTATTTAATATTTAGATTTTAGACTTATTTCTCATTGAAATTCGTTAAATTTAAAGAATTTTTGGAATATTACAAGCATCTGCTAAGCCACACAATCATCACAATACAAGATATTAAAAAGTCATTATAAGCTTCATATTAAAAAGTCTATGAGTTTCAAAAGTTGATAACATTCCTGTCATGTTATAAATAACCTTCCTAAAGCAGAAATGCTTTTTCTGATATAAAATGTTCTTATAATAATAATAATCTTTGCAGATATATATATATATATATATACACATACAGAGAGAGAGAGAGAGAGAGAGACGGCCGCCAATAACGTTCGTGTTGTTTCTGTATAAATTTCCATCTCAACTTTTTTGTTAATTTTTATTAATTCGAAGTCTACCCAAATTAACATCAACCAATCTTCATGCTTTGAAGTAGCTTCAACTTTAACTCTTAGAACTTCCAGAACATGTTAAATGACGTCAAAGACTGTTTATAAAGCATAGGTGTTTGTTCATCACTTGACATTTATGTAATGTTTGCGTTTTTTTGCTTGTGTTCGTCTTGATCCGCGCAACTGAATTATTAATTTAAAATGCCGTGGCTACGGTAGCCTAGTGGTCATAGTAGTGGACTCGTGGCGGGCATTGTTTTTGTCGAGTCGTGGGCTCGAGACCTGATGTAACTTCAGACACGCCGCGTAACATCGCACACATTAAATCTGGTCGAGGTCTGAAATTCTCCAGTTGGCGTGGTGTGGAAGTTTGGAGAGGAAGGTGCAGCTCAGGTATCATTCTCGTCACCTGACCGAGACTCAAAATTACGAGGTCCATCGCCAATAGCCCTCGTGTTGCTTCTCAGTGTGGCGTTAATGAACAATCGTAGTCTAAAATGACCTGAACTGGAATAAACAATATTAAATTGCTAAAATGTTGTAACTTCTTTACAACAAAAACTATGGCTAGATCCAAATTATAAGGTTTTTTTCCGCACACGTACTAAGTTACGAGAATATAAAAGGGGTAATGATACAAATAAATGTTAATATAATAAAGGTAATATAATAATAATATAGATGCGGTTAATATAATAGACGTGGTTAATATAATAGATGTAAGTTAATAAACACGACAGTTATATAACTGTAAACGAACATAATTGAATTTCCTACTTGTCAAAAATACCATAATGCATACTTATGACAGGCTAAAACTTAAACTATAGGAACAAAATTACGCAAGATTATTTTCTCGATGCATAACAACAAATTAAAATACGTAAGCAAAACAAAAATTAAAAGTTATTTATTTGTTCATGCTTGAAAAAGCTGAGTTTAATCAGAATGTTGTACTTAATGACCCTAAGAAGACAAATCTTTCGAGTTACTAGTTAAACATTAATAATTAAAAATAAACAAATGCCATACAGTGATTCATAAAATGTTACTCTTTAAATTTTGTTGGAAGCAGACGGTTCAAATTTAATACATGGAATGTATTTGCTTTTGAAACCATTATTATACTAATTAAAATAATAATTACATTTAATTGAGTTATTAGTAGTTTTTATTGCTGGAAAGAAGCTAGTTACGAGGAAAAAATATTACGAAATCGTAAAAACAATACTGAATCGTAAAAACAATAAATATCGAAATCGTAAAAAAATACAGAAATGGTTACAATGCCTGAATATAAAGTTCCTGTGATTTTTAATATTTTCCTGTTGCATATGTTTTTAAAAGTCGTACTTTAACACATTTTTACCTTATAATAGTAAATTGAAATTACAAGCACAGTCAATATTTTGTCATATGAGGTAGTATATTTTGCTCAGAAATGTTAAAAATGTATGTTGAAAATGACACATATTCTGCAAATACCCGACATTTAGTTTTCATATGTTCGTCGACTATTTCCCCCTTAGTGAATAAGCTTGAGTTTTGGACTGATGTTCCATGGTTTAAGAAGAAATTACACTAATTTTAAAGAAATTAAGGATTAACTCACAGGAATTTAAGAAAATGATGTAGTAGCTTAAGAAATTTTTTTTTCATTAGTATTAAATTGTTATTTATATGCTTGCCATATTATTTTTAATTCTAAAATATTATATTGATTATGATTAAAATAAAGATACATTTTATTGTATTTGCAATTGAAATACATTTTATTCTATTTAAAATTTAAATATATATATACTCACAAAATATGATGTATTCCAGTTTTTCTCGATAACATTCAAAAGCGTTTTTCAAAATGAAAGGATGCACATACATCTCTATAGCAAAGTGCTAAGAACTCTGAAATGTTTTTTACACTCTAATTTTTTCGAATTTACAGTTAGAAGTGATTGATCTGTAAAATGATGATACTCGTATATTACAAATCCTTTATATAATAATGGGTCTAACCAAATAAATACATTGAGAAAGATAAATGTGGTCAATTAAATCATATGCTCTAAGATTTTTGTTATCATTTTTGGGAGATCTTAGCGAGGATGTGAAATACCATTTTTGGTAATAAGAAATATCAATGCAAATTATTACTAACGGCCCAGTTAATTATTCAGTATGATGGCGTATCTCATTAAAAACAATTCCATTCATAGTATCAGTGCAAAATTTAACCAGTTCTATTAAGCATTTGTTAATAAATAGTAGTGTTTTATTTTATTAACATGTGCTAACATGTTGATTTGAGAAAATGCCATCAACAAAAATACGTGGGCATGAAATAAAGGATACATGGTGTTAGATTCAAAAGATTGACTTTATAATACGTTATGATTACAATAATTTAAGTTTGTTTAAAGTATATTTACATTGTTAAGATATATTTAATTTAAAATTTTATCACATGCTCTTATTTTAATGTCCGAACAGAATATGATTGTCTACTTTGATAATTTTCCGTTTGCTCTTTTTTTTATATTTTATTTAATATTTGATTATTATTATTATTTTTGCTAACATTGACAACGTTTTTGTACTTCAGACAGTTTGGCTTTCAAAAATAAAAATTCATTAGGAATTTGAAAGAGATATTTTCTTTTCTTGACTGTAATAGCTTCTGTGCTTCCTAAGGCTTGCAAGTACGCTTAATTTACGCTGGTTAATATTCCTTTTAAATTATTCTATTTCTTTGGGAACTTAATAGAAAAAAGAAACGTGAGAACTTGTTAAAATAAAATTACAAAACCAATTTCAGTTTTTTCTTATCTTCTACGTTTTTCAATTTTCTTTTTGTAAATATGTGTAGCACATGTATATAAATATTGTGCAAAAATATCGCTTTCTAATTAATAAGAAATTGAACTCCTTTTTTGTTGTTGTTGCTCTATGATTCGAATTGTCAAAGTGAATATCGAATTTGCTACTTTCTCGCCAAGTCTACAAAATAAATGGGCTTGCTCTTCGCCCAAAAAAGTATGCCGACCACTGGATTAAGTGATTTTCGCTCTAACATTGCAGTTTCGAATCACAATAATGACGACACTCAATTGCATCTAACCCTCGAGAAACGTCCATTCCGTTTCTAAGTGAGTGATTAAAAAGTCATTTAAGCTTAGCTAACAACAGCTCTAATATTCTTCAAAATTGATTTCAAAGAAACCAATATTGGAACCATTAATTTCAAAGCTAGAGACCTTACCACCTCTCTACCTCTGAGTTCTTTAGGACATGATTATAATGCATTTTGGCTCAAGATCCAATCAAACTCTGATATTATGTATGTTTTTTAAGCCGGAGGGTTTGGAGGCTGGCATATTCAAATAGAGTTTAAGTTCGAGTCCCAATCCTGTTTAAGATTCATAATACCGAAATAATGCGGAATTCTACACATTAAACTCATATTTTCTTTCCATTGTGCTTGGTGGAAATTAGAAGAGGGTGATATGAACTCAGACATCATCGCGTTCTCTTTACTTGAACGTGATTGAGCAAAAATTACGTGGACGGTTACCAATAGACTTCATACAGCTTCCAGTTAATCAAAAACCTACCCAAACCCGCGAAAATGAAATTCTAACACTGTACCCGATACATTTCAATATTACTAGCATTTTTAAGACTCCGAATGTTTAATTATAGAAAAAGCGCGTGATTAAAATAATGTATTGGTTTTTTCCCCCACAAAATTACTTCTCGTATATCTGCTCGCTGACTGAAAAATGTAATGAATCACAACTGTTCGAGGTTTTTATCTTTCTATGGTAATAAAACTAGAACAGTATTCTTTTTTCCTCATTTTCTTTAAAAAAAAACATAATCTGGTGAATGTCTTACCATTTCTCCAAAAATTATCCCTAAAACTTACAAATCCGATTAAGATAATGCTTTCCGCTCTTTCGGTAAGGAAGCTACCAGAAAGTTAAAACCTCAAAACTAGGTAATCACTCACTTTCGTATGCTCAACTGTCGAACGCGAATAGACAGGCTACACTGATCGTTAAATCACGATGAAGGATTTTGTGTGAGAAATCAATTTTCAAACAACACACACTTTGTTTAAATGAAAAGGAAAGAGTTTCGAGTCTGGGATCAAAAGTAGTGCCTCCATGACCGCATCTTTTTTATTTGTTACCCGATTTTCAAATTACGAAATCCGTCACTGATAATTCTTATGTTACTTTTAAGTGCGACTTTAATAAAAGATCCCTCAATCATTCAATTAACTATCAATCAATCAATCAACCGACAGATTTACCGTATTAGTTTTGTGCAAGTTCGGGGAAAAGGATGGTTACTATGTAAAAACGTGAATAATGCTGGACATAGAGGATGCATGTTGCTTTCAGGTATCATTAGAATTGCGAAATTTAGGTCAGAAATAAAGAAATTATGATTATGGAGGTGTTATTTTGCAACATTGGCTATTCGCGATTCTTCCCTCGGACTAATATTTGGGTCCTCTTTTTGATTTTATATTTAAGTTCCTAGTTTCCTTCTAATATAATGAAACGTGAGGCAAATTAAGTAAACTTTAGAAGTGAAATGAATAGATATAATAAAGTCGTATAAAAGTGGCAGAGAATTGAATTGAGTTGAGAGGATTATAATAAGGTAACGAAATAGGAAGGTGTTGGTGTGATGAGCGTGGAAGTCTTTTAGTTGAAAAGTTGATTTGATGAGATTATGACTCAATGCAGTCGGAGCAACTGAATACTTGAAGGAGATATTCCCTTTGTATTCCGGCAAGCGTATTCTTTGACAGATAATAGAAATTGTTAGTATTTGCGGATGAAGACTTTAAATTGTTTGAAATCACCCCCTAATTAAAGGACCAATAAAAACTATATTTTCGATATAATTGACGATTTTAATTACTTTGCCTGTGCTTGATCTTAAGTTGATCTTGAGATTAGAGTAATAATTAAGATGGCTGATGAGATGGGTAAAAGGATGTCGTACCAACTTTTCAGCTTGGTGTTTTAAAGTATGATCTGTGAAGGAAGTTATCATACCATTTAGTGCCTTAACTTAATTTTTTTTCAAATATATAATAATTGAACATGTTGTATTTTAGACTTTTTAGAAATTTTAATGGAATCCTAGGAATAGAATTTTGCGAATTTGGAGGTTTTTCTCTTCAAGATATGCCAAGAAAGAAACTAACTTAAGAAATGAAATATATCAAATGTCCTGTGACATTGTCATGACAAAAAAAAGTTTATAATCGTTGTAAAAATGTGCTTTTTTTAGCATTTTTTTTTGGTCACTTTTTCAATTCTTATCTAAAAATAAATTAAAATAATAGATGAATAGAAGGGTCAGGAAATGCATATTTTTTGTACCAATTTTATTTAAATACATCTATAACTTTAAGAAGCCTTTTATAATTAAACGAGTCCTAGTTGTTTGATAAAATAGCGAATTATAGTTCCCAAAATTATTTCATAACAGATACAGATGCTTCCAAAAGCCGAAATGTAATATCCATGACAAGTATTACGGAAATTGCATCTTTTGCATACAGATTAAATCACGCCCTACGGCAGAAGCACTTGCCATATGGCAAGACTTAAATGATCTAACTGATATCCGATGATATCTTAAATGATCAGAATGATATCCGAAACAAACACTAGTTAATTTTCTAAGCTTTCTTTCAAGCTATATTTATTTATACTATAGTGTTTTCAACAATGAAACAATATTTCTAGAAGCTTTGTTATTTTGAGAGGTATTTTTTCAATTTTTTCAAGAAATTCAAAGAAAAACCGAAATGGACCGATGTTTTAATCAAACGGATCGAGCTAGCTTTAATGAATAGGAAGTGGGTCTAGTCTGGAGACAGTCTCTAAAAAATCAGGTTGTCAGGATTCTTAATTTTGATTTATGACTCCATAGATGTTATAGCTCATATTTTCTTATTTCTATCCCACTTCCTAAAATCTAAACAAGTTTTTCTTCAACATAAAAAAAATTCGAATGCTACTATGTTGACTGTTATTTATTCCTTTTAAAATTGTGCATCATTCAGTACGAATTTCAGGAGAGACTAATAAATTGTACAACTTATTTTTATAATTTCTGTACAAATTCGGTCTAGTATACATGAAATGTTTTAAATTTTGGAATATTTTTTTAGAAGAAGAGAGGAGCATACTTGATGAAAACTCACAGATCGTCAAAATGGAACAAACGTTAGTGACTACTATCGATTGATGTTAATTTTCTCTTGATTCCCCTATTTTTCAGCAATGATAACCCTCATATCATTGAATAAGTTAATTTCAATCTTTTATTGAGTATCAGAGGTTTTAAAATATTTTCCATTGTTATAAAAACATCAAGCATTGCAAACTTTTTCACTTTGTGAATAACATTGAGCTGGAGCAAATTTGCTGGTATCTTCACATTAGAAACAGAACAAGAAATTATTAATGATTTGAATACCGTGTTCAAAATATGTTTGAAAAGTAAATTATATGTTAAAAGAGGAAATAAATAAAATAAAACAAAATTTTCTTTCTTTGACTGCTACAGTTTATCATTGTCTTAAGTAAAAGACACTCTAGAAGTAAGTTTTAGCTTCTTCTCTGCTTTTTCATGCATGGTTTCATAATTCTTTTTTTAACTTATAAGGAAATTCGTATCTCTAAATATTTTTTTAAAAAATGATCAATTAAGAAAAAACAACAACTTGCTTTTAAGAAAATCGAAGCAGGAAGAATTTTGTGATAGAATATTTTAATTAAATCAAAGTCTTAATGAATTAACATCAGAGCCCAAACAACAGAATTAATAATTTAATCTATTAGATTTGAAGAACAACGTAATTTATGCATACAAAACAATGAATAAAATAATTACTGTAGTTAATGAGTTACTTTAATTTCAAGATTTAAATGAGGAATTGTTACAGTTAAGAAAAATAACTTACAAATCAAAAAACGTGAATAAAAAGAATCATATAGGAAGTTTAACTAGAGCTATCTTGCTTGAACCAAAGCGAAAAATGTTTTGTTTTTAAAGAATTCAAGTCTTAAAATATTAGCAATAAGTTTAAGATTTCAAAGTATTGAATTAGGAGCTATAACTGTCAAATCATTCATTGAATAATATGTAAAAAATATTTTTTTTTTAATGTCATAGTTATTCTCGAATTAAAATAAAGTATGTGTAATTTAATACAAGCTGAAATCATCCCATAACAAAAATAAGTAAAATAATTCAAACCAATGAAAACGGTTGTAAATTATGAGATGCTAGTTATTTTAAGAAGCTAATTATCACATTATTGAAAACTGGAAAAAACAACATAGGACAGAAGAATGAAATTTTAGAATAAGAATTACGTCGATAGTCGTCTGATTACAGAATAACCCAGAATAATTTTAGAATGATCCAGCGTAACACTATAAAGCCTGTTTCAACTTTAAACATATTATTTTCCAAATTTTGTTTTTCTTCAAATTTTTGATTTTTAAATTTTTTTTTTCAAAAGTTATATCTTTTTTTTTATATATATATTTCTGATATTTGTTTCTTTTTCCAATTAATTTGCTTTCTTTTGAATTTTATATAGCTCTTACTTTTTTAAAAATTTGAATAATATATTTTCATGCACTTTTCTGTTTGCAAATTTTATTTGTCTATTTTTATGGTTTGGTTTATTGGTTTATGTTTTACTTCTTATTAATTTAGTAATGATAATTTATACATACAGTTATAATTTTATTTTTTGAAAGAACATGCTAGTTCATTGGACTAAAAATGTTGCTATTCAGTTAAATGTAAATTTCAAATTGTATTATATATATATATATATATAGTTGTATTAAGAAAGCAATCAAAAGGTATAAATAATTACCAATGGTTCAATATTTATCTTGAAAGAAATCTTAGTTGGCGATAAATGAATATATGATCATAGTCGATGGTTGTCTCGACGATAGATAAATAGAAAATCATCTTCCACCATAAAGGGGATCGTAGTCTCATATACACAAGCGTCAAATTACTGTTCAGATAGACAAAACTGAGATGTGATAGAGAAACTTAAACCAGATCATTATTTCTTATTTTTTGAAATAAACTCTATAGCTGTATTAAATAAGTAATGAAAAATTTGAATAATCAAAAGGTGTTCAATATTTATTTTGAGAGAAAAGAATATAAGCCTTCTATTTTATGTGCTACTTAATTTTAAGTTCATCTGCGCAGCTTCTTGCGCATTTCCGTCTGCTTTTGCTTCTTGGTTTAGACTCAGTGTCGATAGTTGTAGATGCTGATAATAGACTATGTGATTCTATGATTCAAAGAAAAACAATTTTTTAGTTGAAGTTAATACGCTTCATTTAAGTTAAACTACATTGATTTTATTTTGGTATGGATTAATATGATTTGTTCAATTAATATCACCTTTAAGTTTCACAAAATTAATTTTATGGTTGCTTGAGAAAGAAATCAGCTGAGAAAACAAGCAGGACACCTACCAGTCCTTGTTATTCCATTACGGCAATCTTTTTGACAACAAGAGATCAACTACTCCTGGATTACTAAATAGTGAATTTTAATAGTATTAAATACATTTTGCTTAACTACTAGTAGTATTAAATAGTCTTTGTTGTAAAATAAATCAAAGTATAATAAGCTTCGTCAGTATCACCAATGAAGTATTTTCCATTTAAAGTAAAAGGACTCTCGAATTTTCAAATGCAATTTGAGAGTATTTCTGATTGACTTTGAATCAAATATACCCTTCGCTGAATTAAAAAGTTGAAATCAGTAATAAGATATAACATTGCCGAAAATATTTTGTTAAACTGCCTTTTAAATTTTAATTAATGTAAAAATTATTGAAATAGATCCTAAACTAAAGTATAATAGGTAATATAAAGCCAATAATTAATGTTTTTAGACAGATCAGCACATGAAATGAAACATTAGTAAAATGTACATCGACCTTTAAAAACCCCCAAGGGGATTCTACATTACATAAGTGACTTCTTTTGTAATAATCGCTTATTGAATGAAATCCTGAGATGATCTATAGATGATACGCGCCCGAAAGATGTGTCTGTTTGCTGCTCCCACAGAGCTGGAAATTGTAAGTAATAAAAAAACATGAATTCTTAAGTATAAGCATAAGAATAGAAGCACATAAAGATTCAAAAAATTGAGCTGTATTGAAAAAAGTTATATCTCTAAAAATTCCAATTTTTAATTCTCAAAAGATTGTAAAATATCTCTGGAACTGAATGATATTTCATAACTATTTTTATGTATTTTAAGCAACTCAGGGAAATAGAATAAAACTGTAGTAGAATTGTTTTCAAGAGTCATAGCAGTAAATACTTATTTCTTAGCTGCACATTTACTGCATTCTATTCAATGGCTAATTAATATTGGATTGTAGAGCTATTTGTTTTATCTAAGAAATTTATATATTTTCTTGTATGGATCATGAAGTTTTTGATGCTTTAATTTCTGATTTTTTTTTTTAGCCTCATTAGCTTTTGGTTCTGTTTTCCAATGCGATGCTTATATTTCCAATAAAAAGAATATTCAAATATCCCTGTTTTAACTTCTAAAATTAACATCTGATGAGTAGAGGACTTTAATTTAATTTTATCCTTAAAATATTTCAATGAAAATTAACTAAATAGAATACTTCATTTTAAGATTCGTGCAAAGAAATGCCTTAGCATGCGTTTAGAGCTCCCAATTAATCTAGTTTCATAAACCAAGGAATTCCTCAGATTTTATGAGGAAGAATCGACTCTCATTTTCTCCAACAGTGACAGATAATTAGGTATTATATTTGCATATTTTATAAATATTTGCAAGAAATTTGATTAAAATTATTTGGATCGGTCATTAAGAGTAACAGAAAAAATTTAGACTGACTTAGAAACAAACTTTACACAGACGTGTCTAAATGAATGCAATTTTAATGAAAATTGTTTTAGATTTAAAAGAATTTATGCATTAATATTATTTAATATTACTTATAGAATCATAAAAAATTAGAAGAACCCAACATTGAACCTTATATTAGGTTTATTTTAACTAATTCATTTTAAATTTTATTTACGTATATATATATGTGTGTGTGAGTGTGTGTGTGTGTGTGCATAAGAGAAAAGGACAATGACTTATATCTTACTAGAAGAGAGGTCCATAGAACATAAAAATGCATTTAGAGTAAGTATTATGAGATCTCGTAAAAGTAAATCATGACATACTCCACATTGGAAAAAGGATCATCATTTGTTTTTACTTTTGTGTAGTTATCTTTAGTCTATTACGGATGATAATCTCACCAGAAAAAATAGTTAGTTGTAAATAAATAAGAAAAAAGAATTACGCAAATATAATAGATAGAAATATAGAGTAACTAATCAAAAATGAAAAATAAATAAATAAATAAATAAAAAATAAAAAATCCGAAAGAATTGATAAATGAGTTGCTCTCTAAAAATAATAGCAAATTTAATACATTAAATTGAAAGGAACGGAGCATAAACTGACGATGCTTAAAATTTTTACAAAATTCAAAGAATCATCAATATTTATTTGATACCAATATTTAATTTTTTTCTTTTAAGAAAAAGAAATGATTTATAAAAGACACGTATATCATTTTAGAGAACCGTTATTCACAAATGAATCATACATACAAAATATGCTAATAGCCTTGAACCCTAAAATGTGTACATTTTATGGTCATTACTGAACAAAATATTTAAAGCATGCAATGTTTGAAACGTTAAAACATTTTTTTTTAAAATCACCGTTTGAAATAAGAGGAATTGCTTTGTTTAAAATCAAAAATTCTAATAAAAATGTTCTCAACATTTAATATCCTACCCTTACTTTTACAGGTTATAGTGAGAATCGAAATCTCATTTTTTTTTGTTTATGATTTCCCTTTTTTAATTGTTATATAGTTTGTTTATATATTATTAGAGACAACTGAAGTTTAGGAATGCAATTGTTCTTTATAATTTGCTTAGAGAAAAGTAAGTATTCTTGAATACATTTTTAGTAATGAAATTCTACACATTTTCATACATGCGGATTACAACAAGCTATTGCATTTTGAAAAGTACTGTTATTTGAATCTTATCTTTATGATTTTAAATATTTTTTAATTAATATTAAAGGAAATGGATTAAAATATAAACATATTTTTCAAATATAACTGGAATGTTAAATTATTTCTTAATATCTGGTTTTTAAAATTTTGATTTAGAAATTTTAAACCTTTTGATTTTTTTTTCTATCAATTTTTAGTTACATATTATTATTCAAATTTTTTAAATAGCCTTTAATCTATTATTATTGAGTTTTCTTTGTTAAAACTCTTATTTATGACAAATATTCACTGTAGAAAATTTTTTATATTTCTATCTGGTTGTGTAACATCAGTAATAAGTATTTCAGAAAAACTTTTTTTGAAAGAACGAAACAATTTCTTAATTTACATATTTGAAATGAATAAATAAACAAAAATCCTATTTATTTATTTTTCACTAATCTCTATCTCGTTTAAAATATTTTTTAAATAAATAAGTCCCTTTCAATGAACGTTTTTTAAATTACATATAACAATTATTTTTATATTCAGCTTGATTACTTTTTAGTATGTCATCTGTGCCTTTTTTTAATTTTTTAAACTGAATGTGAAATATTTTTTCAAAGTAATAGTTATAGAATATTAGTTTATATATATTTCATATTAAAAGTAAGAACAACTTCATTTAAATAGTGCTGCATAAATGAATATTTTCATTATGTATATTTAAACAAATATTAATCTTTCGTTTATAAATAATATATTTTCGTAGAAAAAACAGTATAAAGTATAAATTTAAAATGTTATTTTTTAATCACAGTTTATTAAATTTTAGTTAGCATTTAATTTTTTTTCAAAGGTTAATGAATATATTGTGTTGTAATGATAATATGACACGCCCCCCTCAAAAATTGTAACCTTAATCAAATCAGAAATAACACAGGTGATCGGTGATTAATTAAATACTATTGGGAATCATTAAAAGTAATAATCTTAGAAAATAGAATATTTCTTATGTGTAGGCAAATTTTTATGATAAAAGGTAGATCCTGCTGCCCAAATAATAAATTTTTTGAAGTATTGTGTTATTTTTGAAGAAAAATGTTTGACTAATGAGTCAATTATGAAAATTTTGGGAATGACAGGGGAAGATCATTTTACCACTTTAAAAATAGAGAATATAAAAATAAATTAAAAATTTAATTAAAATAGATGAAATTTACAATCATTTACTATTTTGGCAGTAGGAATTGAATAAGCCAAAATTATTTGTAGGTAGCTTAAAATGTAAAACAAATATTAAATAAATTATAGCCGGTTCAGTTCCTCTTTGTTATATAATTTTCTTTTTGAATAATACTTTTTTAGAATATTTTAATCAGATCAATTTAAATATCTCACAGCAAAAGCATTATTGAAATACGCGATTTATTTAAAAAAAACCTTTAGTTTTATAGAAGATAGATTAACTAGCTTGAGTTCATCAAAACAAAAATTTTAAGAACTTACCTGGACTTGTCATATCCGAGCCAGGAATGGAATATTAGAGTTGTTCAGGCGGCTACCTAATCAACTGTTTTTGCACACAAAGACATATGAGCAATATGAAAAATAAATAAATGTTTACTTTTTACTGTATATTTACGTCCAATTGAGAAAAATGTGCAACTTTCCACGCATCTCACATTGCAAAAAGTTTGTCCGTCATTGTTTAAAACTTTTTTGATCGCACGATTTCTTTTGCGAACAAACAAGGAAAAATAATAGGTGCCATATTGCGACGCGAAAAAGTCGTCTGCTAACGGATTTAGAAAACTTCAATCTGGCAATGATCGCTGTTCGAATAACGCTTCGCTCCAGAATGGTCAGTCATCCGTGAAACCATAGCCAATCAATGGCGTGCTGCGAATATGTGCTGGGGGATCTTTTGACCAATAGAGCAATCTATTGATCTCTTCTGTGTTCAGTTTATTTGTACAAAGATTTCGCCCTTCGTAGGTTTTTATAATGATAAAAGCTATTTAGGTTAAGAGAGACTCTCGCAACTAAAAGAGAAATTAACTTTTTTCAGTGAATTTCAACTGCGCAGTAAACAGATGAATGAATTCAAATTAAAATATTGCTTGATAATATTTAAAACGAAATATATTGAATAAGTGAACCGATTCCTTTTGAGAATACAAAAAAAAAAAAAAAAATCTTAAAAGTATATCTACTTTTATAATCGTAATAGATTTCACACTTAAGAAACCAACCGATTTATGACAACTTTTTTTCGAACAAAAAATGCATCAATTTTTCACAGTGTCTGATGTGTTAGATTATTTAGTTACATTAAATTGATAAATGCAAGGAAATTTTAGCAGATTTGGAATTTTTCTTAAGAAAAAAAAGTATTCTTTTCACAGTCTACTAAGATTAAATTCAATGTATGAAAAAATATTCAAAGTAACAATTCTCTGCTTCTTGTAGAAGATGAGTAAATAAAAGCAAATTTCGGTAGGATTGATAACATAATAAATCGTTCGATAAAAGAAGATATTTTTTTAAAAAAAATATAGCATTCTTTTTCGTAGTCTACTGAAGTTAATTTAAATACTGTACAACCTCAATTGATAGGTCTGTATGAAGATTTTTTTTTTTTTTTTTTGAATCTGAGAAGCGATCTACAAATTTTTAAAATAATATTTATCCGTTTCCTGCACGTATTTTGAAAAATTGTTTCACTTATTGCAATCTTTTAATAACTCTGAATGTGTGAAAGGAAAGAGGGGGAAGGAGATTTCACAAACATTCTTACGCAAAGTCAATAAAACTTGAATTATATCTCTTATCGCCAGTGACCAATGGCATACGGTGTTACAATGTCCAAATGGAAAATGCAGTAAAATAAACTAACCGCAACAATTAATCGCGATAATTAAAATAATGAACAGCACTTCTATTGTTCACAAAGTAGTCGTCTGTATGTTTTTTAAACTATTATTCATATTCTAACTATTTGTTTAATGTAAAGATGATTTTCTATGAATAATGTCTTATCTTGTTTCTCCCTCTCCCCCCAGTCTCCAGTTAATTCAGATTTTCGATACAAGTGGTCGTCTCTGGTCCCAATTAAAAAGTTTTTATCGTATACGGAAAAAGAATAATAATAATAATAATAAAAAACTGCTCTGTGTTTTATATCAAAAATGAGATAAAAAAAAAACCCCAGGTTTTCTATACTTTTAAAAACGTTGTTAATCGTTTGAAAAAAAAAACAACTTTTAAAAACATAAAAGGTTTTATAGTTACAATTAGATATAGAAAACAAATGAAAGAAACTGAAATTGATTTAGCTAATTTTATTTTAACACGTGTATACGGTTTTTTTTTTAAAGATTTATTCGGATTATAAAAGGCTTACACTTTTGGTAATGAGATCATTCGACGAAAAAATTTCAAATCTTTGTGTTGATAGCATCATTTTCCTAATCTATATATAATCTGTTCACTGAAATGAATATTAATTAACGTAAAGTAAGCGTATAATCGACCCCCAGGCAACACAAAAGCAATTACTATCAATAATAGAAAATACTTTCTTCAAAATCCTAATGCTTGTTTATTTTCAGAAACAATAGATTCTAAAATATAAAAACTTTTGCAATGTTAACAACAATAACAAAAGAAAATAAAAAAAAAAAAAAAAAAAGATGATTCTGCCAAAAAATCAATCATTAAACTAAATATTAAAACGACAGTAAACGATAAATTATTAAAGTAGACAATATAATATTCTGCTCGTATAGTTACTCAAGTAAGAGCAGATGATAAAATATCAAATTACGTATACCTTAAGCGAACTAAATGGAATTACCGTAATCATAATGTCACACTTTTGAATCTAACACCATGTGTCCTTTATTTTATGGGCACGCGTTATTGCTGACGCCATTTTCGTAAGACAACAACGTATTACTACATATTATTTTATGTAACTAAAATAAGTTTTCTACATTCTGAATAATAATAAATGTTGGAATAGATAAAAGATAATCGTAATTTAATGTAAACTGTATTAAAGAATGATGTTTTTGAAATCTAAATGTTGCTACAAAAATATAATTTTTATAGACTGATTTCTCAATAAGTTTCATCCATTAAGACAAATGTAAATGTTTTTTTGACTTCTAAACACTTTATTACTGAGCCTGGAAAAATATTTACCTCACAAAAAGGTTATTACACACGATCACACCGACAATTTTCATACACATACGATATCAAAGGAAATGTAACTTATATATATATATATATATATATATATATATATATATATATATATATATATATATATATATATTATTAAAAACGACGACGGAAGTGAAGGTATATTTATGAAAACTCTTTCTTGAATAAGAGGGAAAAATGAAAATTACTACTTATACGCTATTTCAACGACTAGTTTCTTATTTTAAAGGAGAATTACATACAATTATAAACAAAGATAATGAAATTGAAAAGCGATGTAGAAAAGGAAATCTGAAGGCTTCCTTTACAACCTACATTAGAAGTATTTTAAATACGGATTTTAACAGAAGAAACTGACAGCGTTTTGAAAAAAAAAAAAAAAAAAAAAAAAAAAAAAAAAAAACAAATAAAGTCACTACTTTGATAAAAATATCTGCCCAAAAATTTAGACTTAATAGTTTCTACAAGTGTTGAAAGGGCTCATATCTAATTTAAACAGTTTTGAGATGCTTTTTTATTTATATTTTATTACTTCCTATTATATTTTCCAGAAGACTTGTAAAACAAATTGTGCTAATTTAAGTGTAAGATTATCTTAAAGACTAAATTATTACGAAAAATAACAGAGATATCTGGAAACAATTTAATTTGCACGTGAGTTCATCCTTAGGCATATTGTTGTAAATTACAGCTATTAATGTTGATTTGTTTGGTTTCAGGAAGCCGTAGATTGAAATAACTCTTAGTGTAGAGAAGATAGAGTTTAATCTGCTAAATTCTATAATGAAGGCCTATGAAAAGTCAAGAAACGCTGGGAGAAACATATAACTCTGGATGGTGATTATGTAGGGAAGTCTTAATAATAACAAATAAAAGTTGAATTTTTTCTTCGATTTTCTTAGTAATTATTAAACTTTATGAAATCCATCACAATAATTAGAATGTTACGATATTTCGGGTATGTTCAATCTACGGCTTCATGAACCAAACAAATCAACATAATAGCTGTAATTAAGATGCAAATTTTTTTTTATCCAGATACTTCAGTTTTTCTGATTAGTATTTAAAATTTAACGATATACCCTCGTTATGCTAGGTATATAGGAATTTTATTAAAAAAAAAAACCCCAAATATATTGTAACTTAAATTTTTTTTAATCATTATTAAACTATCTATTTTTGATTGATTGAGTGAGTGATGGTGGAGTTAAATAGCGTAAGAGCCAGATGGGACCATGCTGTGCAACTCAAGGTTTAAATGTTGTTTGGATAGAAAGATAAAATATGTTCAAATGAATTGTGACCAAGATGGATTTGTTTGGTTTTATTAACGTCGCTCTATAAGCAACATGAGGGCTATTGGTAAAATTCCCAAGAGGACTGAGCTCACCCAAAGGGCTTAGAGCTAACCCCCCCCATCTCCGGAAAACAATCCCCCGCGCAATCAGCATTAATCGACAAAAGAACATAAGCTATTACATAATTTTGAAATCAAAAGTAAATGAAGCTAACAATGTATTTACAGAGCCTAAAATGTACATGACAAGAATAAAAAACTAATAGTAAGAATTTTCTTGCCAAAATAAGACGTATAATAGACAAAATGGCTTAATACGAAAAGCGTCCACAAACTCGTGAACAAAAAATGAAGTATTAAACAAATATATTTATGTACATATACACAAGATGTACAATTATAACTACACAAGAAGGAAAATTGAAATATTAAGAAATGTAATAAAAAGTTGAAACAATGAAGAAATTTGTTGGGTTATTTTAAAAGCCATAAGATTACAGTAAGTAAGCTTGAAATGCAAGTAAGAATATTCAGACACGGACTTCAGCGAAATAGGTTTCGCTTCAACAATAGGACAGTTTAAATGAAAACTTTTGGTAAAAGGGCAAAAGAAAACGTAGCGGAGAATCACAGGAACTTAAATTTGTATTTTTGAAACTAAAACAATTTAAATAACAAGCGAAGGGATCATGACCACTTAAGAAGCGAGTAATGAAATTAGAATTTCTGTATAAAACTCAAATTTGATACCGTCATATATTTTCAAAAAATACATGACTGAATGCGAATACCAGTATTACAAATTGACCACCAGACATTCCAGTAGGAAAGAAGCTTATTTTAAAACGTTTTTACAACGTTTTTCTGAATTTCACTTGGTGTGTGTGTGAGTGTGTCAACAAATTTTCGATCGTTAATTAAACCAACTTCCCATCAAGCTAGAGCTTTGAAATTTTGGGTATCGTTCGTACTCGCCTAACAATGCAATATTTAGACGTTTGCGACAAGTTTTAACTAATATTTCAATAGTTTTAATAAGTCAAATATTCTTTCCTCTCGGCGCTTTTAGGATTGAGGAAAAAATTTCTTTCCCCCTCTGGGAACACCGGGCACTCCCCAAACCGCATGGGGTATCGTAAACCTTTTGTACTCACAAAGGGGAGATACTATCTCCCCTTTACTATCTCCGAGATAGTAAGGGTTGCTGACTTTTAGTCAGTAATCATTGGCAAGAAAGAAAGTTTCCAATATTTGGCGCCGTGTCTTATCACAATAATTTTTTCTGAATTCTGGTTCCCATTCTTTTTTTAATAGAATGACTAACAAACTTTCAAATGCATGTTTTGATTTTATGAGTATTATGAATTTTTTAATACTCTCACAAATGTCTCTTTTTAAGTAAATTTTAAAGTTAAAAATAACTAAGAGTTTTAACTAATATTTCAATAATTTTCTCTAATAAACTTTGCCACCATATAAAAACGTTGGTTTTTATATCGAATTATTCTGAATTTCACTTGGTGTGTGTGAGTGTGTGTGTGTCATCAAATTTTCGATAAAAAATCAAAATTCTTGGAAAAAATAAACTATCGCGTTATTGATGAAAAAGTAGCAAATGTAGTAGAAAATTAAGTATATTACATGTATGTGAAAATAACAAAATATAACAACATATATTAATATATTTCAATCCCACGTTCAACGTGGCATTCAGAAAACACTGTATTCAAGATATCTGTATAAAACGGATAACAAATTCTTTTAAATTTACGAATTTATATTGGGGGAACTGTTTTTTAGCACAGAAATTTAAGTGTAAGAATTTTTTTTTCCATTACTGTTGTACATTTTATTCTTATTTTCTTCGTTCAGTTGAATGTTTATTTAGCAATATACGAATTTTGATTGAAAAGTATTGCTTCTATGGCAATGACTTTCTTATTTGTAATCCAATTTTCAACAGCCTTATGTACCCGATAAGCTCAGGTGTTGCCTACGTCACTTGATTGAGGCTCAAAGTTACGAGATCCTTCGCTAATGGCCCTTGTGTTGCTTCGAATTGCGACGCTAGTAAATAATCATTTATTTGTTGTACCTGACAGTTGCATGTATATTTCATGTAATGCATTTGTTTTCTTTGTTCCCGGGTGTCGTTTATGTACCAAGACCTGAAGTTGATGTTATCCACATGTACATTGAGGTTAAAGCAGCAAGTCATCATGGCACCAGACCTTGTGACTTTCTCCTCTTCCCAAAGATGAAGGAGCACATCAAGGTCAGATGACGAGGTGAAAGTTGACATTAAAACCTAGTGTTAACACCAATTTTTCTCTGACAAGTTTGTCCGACTAGTCACGCACAGACCGAAATTTATGGAAATGTATGAAGAGACTATGCCAAAAAGTATTTTTTAACAAAAGCCCGGGTTTAAAATAGAATAAATCAACTTACGCTGTATTCGCCTAGGAAATAAACTCTTCACATTTTGGTGGATTCAAAAATGTGTTTCAGATTTCACTATCCTCTGCAGATCAGCATATTTTAATAAACAGAAAAAAAGCATGAACTTGAAAAATCAATGTTTTGAGAAAATCACCTTTTGAGATTTTATTGATACTCATTTGTGTTGTTGAATAAGATGTTAAATTTAATAAAACCCTGCTTTGTATGAAGGATAATAAATCATCAAGGATAATAAGACCTTCTTCAGACTTTTAAGAGTTTTCAAGTTTCCCTTTAGCTGTTTTATGTCTTTTTTTGGCCTTTTTCTGATATTCAGACAGTTTCTTTTCTCCATCGATAATGCGTTCTTAATCTAATTCCTCCATACTTTGCATGCCGTGATATAGTGAATAAAATCCAATCTTGGATAAAGTACGGCTCCTAGTTATATTTTCTACAATGAAGCAAGAAACATAATCAAAAACACTTAATTTTGAAGTTTCTATGGCCACAAAACCAGCTTTTGGTACACTAGTCTAGATGACACTGTTCACAGATTTATTTGGATTCTGTGTTTTTCTATAAAAGTATTTTCTTAACAGCTCTGGATTTGGCAAATCTCTAATATTGGATTGATGACTTCCATTATTGGTAAAAGAGCATGCGAATGTTTGGTGTGGCTATCCATTTTGCCTTTTCTTCTACACGATCAAACCCACACTAGCTTTCAGATTCAACCGGACAGAGTACTTGATTTGAATTTTCATTGCTCGACAACAAATGAAAATATTCAGCCCATATATCTTGCTGCCTTTTTTTGAAAAAATCCAATATTTCTACTTAAAAACAATTCCATTTAATTTTACTGTTGCCAATTCTTTATTCATAAAATATAGCACTTAAATAAAAAAAATCCATTGAACATTAATGAGGTACCCCATGGAGAGAGAGGTTTCCTTACATTCGTTTGGCTGTTGAAATGGTCAACAAATTACGAAGTATTCTAAGAAAGAGAGAGTGAAAAATTCCAACACTTCTTATTTTTGTAAAAACAATTGTGATACATCATTGGAAAGATATAAATTTAAGCTGTTTAATGATATGAAAAAATAAAATCGAATTTTTGGTAAGGATTCACTTAACCTGTCCCCAGCAATAAAACTGGGAAAATGTGCGCATTCATTGAAATGAATCTAAATTTACTGAAACACAAAAACCCGCTTGGTATGCCTGAATGATTGCAGCAGGTATCAGTACAAATTCAATCCGCACACTGATGTTTATTTTACAGTTCATACATTCATTACTGTATAAAAGACTATATATATATATTATCAGTTCCCTAATGATGATTTAAAATCAATTAAGATCTGCTCTGATGTTACAACTCCTTGTCAACCAAATGGAACATGATTAGGTAAATTAGATAAAGATAATACGTGTAGTGAACTAAATTAATAATAATGATATACAAGCGAAATAGAAATGAAAGGAAATAAAGGAAGGTAGAGGATAACAACTAGATGATGGATGTGTAGGTTGGAATGGTAATCGTAATTAATTGTTTTTATTGAATGTAGTTGAAAGTGATTCCTTATTAGAATAATAGGAGTAAAATCTGCTACAATAGAGAAGTGTTTGAATTGGAATGAGATATTTAGTAAGCTACGACTTTTTTTTTATAATGAAAACAAAAGTTGGGATTAACTGCATTAAAAAGAATTATATATATATATATATATATATATATATACGAGGTGAGGCTAGTAAATAGCAAGTCCGGCGCTGTAAAACATTTCATGTCGAGGTCATACATATTTACTAATTATCACGCTCAATATATATCTCTTCTCTATCCCTACAACACTCCAAGCGAATCTTCGATTTTTCGAAATAGTGCTGAAATTCTGTTTCTTTCAGTTCCCTTCAGGATGGTGCCGTTTTCTTTTCCACAGATTCAATGGACTCAAATCTTGTTTCTTTTAACGCAAATTTTACCTTAGGAAACAAATAGAAGTCACATGTCTCAAGATACGGCGAATAAGGCGGATAGTTTAATACTGAGATGCTGTTCTTGCTTAGAAACCTCTTGACAGACAATGTGGAATGAGCCGGCGCATTATCTTGGAGGAAAAATTTGTCGTGCGGATTCTTTGTCAATTCCTAAAGTATCAGCAATCGCACGAATACTTAACTGACGATCAGATCGAATCAGATTACAGATTTTTTCAACAATGTCATCCATTTTTAACATGGATGGGGGGCCCGGGCGTGAATCATCTTCAAAGTCTTCTCGGCCATGTTGAAAATGCTTATATCACTTAAAAACACGTGCACGCGATGAACATTTATTGTCATAAATTTCTATCTTTAATTTATAAGTTTTAGTAGCGGTTTTTCCAAATTTCGTGAGAAATTTTACAATTCGTTGCTCACTTATCATTTTTCCCGCGAAACAAAAAAAATAACTCCAATGCGAACGAAGACTACAGATATAAGGATTTGTTTACAGAAACGAGAGGCACTGCATTCGAAAGAGAAGGCTTCAGGCTAATCATCTTTCTGTCGCAGGCGTTTGGTGCAAGCGTACTTCTTCTGTAGCAGCGTCAGTCTCCTTATTTAATAGCCACACTTCGTGTGAGTTTATAAAGAAATTTGTATTTATAAGCTGCGAAAAATTTAATACTGAAGTTAGCTGATTTTAGAAATAATGAACTAAGATTATCATTGTGAGACTTGTTTATCATACTTGCATGGAGTAAGGAACTTTAGGACTGAGCATGGGGGGTGGGATCTACCAAGGAGCATAGAGGGGGGGGATCTATTAATATATTTCAAGCCTTATGAAGTACTCTACTATGGAATATAACTCGAATTAGCTCAGTACAGATAAATAATCTTTATAATATTTATCTTCAAGATCAGAAGCAAACAGGGACATTTCTCTCAGATGTAATAGGAATAGGTACACATTTTAAAATATTTAAAACATAATAAAAGCATTTTTAATTAATTCATTGCCTAGCTCTTTTAATTAGTGACTGGGATGATTATTACTTGTTTAAATAATTTGGAATGGAAAAAAGAAGGAAAAAATCCCGGGGTATTACAGCTTTACTTCAAATTGTGGCGTCTCTCTACAACAAAGGCAACTGAAATTAAAACTCCTTAATAACTAGACTGAGGGGGAATCCCTTTTGTTCTTGTTATATGAGACTACAAAAAAGTAACCGGACAACTTGTTTTAGGACAGATAGCTCGAGGACTCAAATTATCCTCATCGCTCAAAATCTGCAGACCTCCCGCGCTACGGGACAGAAAAACATCCACCGTTGTGGCGAAATAAACATCACCCGCCGAAAAATTATATACAGAGAGAGAAGCAAAAGTTGGATAGGTGGAGGTATATGACACCATTACAATGGTGGCTGTGGTATTTTCAGCAATAGCTGGATTGTTTTGATATGTCTGCTGCGTAAGACATTAACTCCTCTTGACTGCATCTAAGAACCCCTTATGCAACAAAACAGTAAAAGTATTTAATTTCTGTTTTTAGCAATTTTCATGAAGAACTTCTTTTAGCCTACTGAATAAAACTTTTCAGATAATATTTAAAGTAGATTTAATAAAATTCATATGTAAGATGCGTCATTTTTGATATTAACAAATTAAATTTTGATATTAACAAAATTTTTTTGAACAAATATATAGTTTCGGTGGATTTAAACGAAAAAAAAAACTTTTATTTAATATTTTAGATAAAACCATTAAAGAGAAGTAAAGTGTCTAAACATTAATAAGGGAAACATGTAAATCATTCTAATATAAAATTTTTAAAATTTATTTTTTCATTATTATTGCTGAATTATTAAGAAACGTGATGAAATATTTTTCACATCTGCAAAGGAAACTTTTTTTAAGAATAAATATTTTAAACTTTGAATAATGATAACAAGATATTCAAAAAAGGATAAATACCTGATAAGATTTTAAATAAGTCAGTTCTTATATAAATTAGAAGGAATTTGCGATGACTAAACTCTGTTCAAAAACAAATGAAGAAAAATAGAGAATAAAGAAATTGTTCTATTTGTTATGGGATATGAAGAAACAGATTTCTCCACCAAAAAAGTAACGGAACGGTAATTAGATTGTTGGATTAGATGATTGACTTGTTGGTTGTTTGAATGTTTGTTTTATTTATTTATTGATCGTAAATGATATTCAGAACCTTCCTTACTTTGAAATGTGCTTAGGTTGTAAGGGAATTTGGTCGGAAGGAGAACTCCACATTTCTAAGACATTAATTTATTTACAACACAAGTTTGATCAACCTAAGTTATGATAAGTACCCAATTAATTAATATGAGGACAATTGAAGAAAGTATGCGAGATATGAGAAGACTTTAAATACTTCAGTACACTTACTAAATTTAAGAGCTCCGAATTCTAAGCTATCTAGTTTCGATCATCACCTTAAGTAATACAAATATCAATTACTAAATATTCATTGCTCCGCTAGAAGTCTATCCTATCTCTTCTCTCCTCTCTTGAAAATTTATATTATATATATCAGTCTTAATTTGCATGATCACGTTCTCTTCTTCGGAGGAAGCATTTTAATAAAAATAATTTCTAAGGCCCGAAAATTCCCCAAGAGGACTGTTAGTGACAAGATTGCGGATAGACCCGTCACAAGGTGACTATTTTGTCACGTTGATTAAAATAATAGCCTCTTGTGTGGCTAACCAAAATTTTATCCACCAAGTTTTCGAATTTGTATTATGGCTTCCGTCAGCCCGCCATTTTGATTTCATGGACGTAATGTTTATCCAATGAAATTTCGACTTTAATTCTCACATCTTAGCTATTCTATCTATTTGAATGCAATAAAATGCATCTGAAAGAGCAAGAAATAAGTAAGGCTTATGTGGAATTACTTTTTCCCTTCGATTTTTAAAAACACTTTAAAATATTTTTTAAAGACTGGAAAAACTAGCAAACAAATCATTAAAATAGCGGTAAAAGTTTTTTTAAAAATTGGAGGAAAAAAATATTTCTGCAGAAGCATTCATTCTTTTTTTTGCTCTTTCAGATGCACTTTATTGCATCCAACTAGATCAAATAGTAAGGATGTAAGAATTAAAGTCGAATTTCCATAGGATTAACATAACGTGCACGAAATCAAAATGGCGAGTAGATGGGAGCCTTAATGCAGTATTGTTTTTTTTATTTTTGACAGATATTATTGCATAATTCTCAACTACGAGACTGGACAACATGAGTAAATCATTAGTGTATGTTTTGATGCTTCTTTTATTTGAAACCTATTAAGATTGTTGTCATGTTTACGCTTTCAATGGGAACGTTACTGTACATTAATTTCTCCGCTTGAACAATTCTAATACAATAGCATGCGAGAGGAATCAAAATGGTTAAATGTTTTTAAATTGAGAAAAAACACATCGTGTGAAAACTCTGCTAAAACATTTTAAATTCAAATGCAGCCAATATATTTTCTGTTATATTTAGAAAGTACTAATTTTGTTTCATTAAATTACGATTAAATAAATAAAATTAGAGTAATAAGTACATTCTGAGAGGTACACCTAGATATATATTACATGCTGTTTTTCATACAGGGAATTCTGTAAGTTTTGTATAATTATACTGTTATTTATATGTTGAAAATTTATCTTGTTAAAATTGTGTATAACAGTTGTTACGAGTTAACTTGTTTGCATGTACATAACTTTATACTCATTGTTTTGACTTAATGCTCCATGTAACTTCGTAATGGGCCTCCACTTTTTATATATACCAGTTCTCGGAATTATAAGGATAGCAGATATTTTATTTTCATAAAATGCTAGAAATTATTGGTGAAATATTTATAAGTTTTATTTATTGCAATTACATGCATAGACAATACTTACGAATTTTTATCATTTTCCTATACGATAAAATAAAATTACATAAAAAAGTAATTTTAAAATGTCGAAATTTCAATTACAGCTCATTTTTCATTGTTTTTACATTTATTCTCTGAATAAGTATTTTGTGGGACCTTCGTTTTTAATGAGGCGATGAACCATTCTGAATAAATGCGGTTTTTTTTCAAATATTCTGGATTAATATTATTCCATGCTATATAAATCTTACCCTCTTCAAATGGATAACACTCTTTCCCATTTGTATATACGTTTCTAAAAAGATAAGCCCAAACAATTTCTAAAATCTTTAGGCCTGGGGAATTAGTTCCATACTTCCAAATATTAATGTTTCTTTTTTCAAACTATTTTTTTGCTGCTTGTATGCAGTGGTCAACTAGTAATTTTGGTATTCTGGTTCAGTACTACATTCCAAGACCAAATTTGAATTTTTTTAAGATTCCAATTAAGGTTTTATTATTCTCTTCTTCGCTGGTTATGGATGGTTCGTTTGTTTTTTAAATCATTTTAATTTGAAAAATATAAATTTATGTTCCCGCGGCTATATTGGAGATACTTATCACTACGTTTTCACTCTTGCCTTTCTTTCAAAAGTTTTCATTTAAACTGTTCTATTGTTTAAGCGAAACCTATTTGACTGAAGTCCGTGTGTGAAGAACCTTACTTGCATTTAAAGTTTAAATACTGTTTTCCTGCGGCTCCTAAAATAACTGAAAAAATGTCTTACTTGTTTCAACTTTTTTATTATATTTCTTAATATTTTATTTTCCCCTCTTGCGTCGTTATAATTGTATACCTTGCATATACATATTTTTTGTCTAATATTTCATTTTTTGTTCACGAGTTTGTGGACGCTTTTTGTATTGTGCCATTTAGTACTATACGTCTTCTTTCTGCAAGAAAATTCCTACCGTTAATTTTTTTTTATTCTTGTCATGTACATTTTCTGCTCTGTAAACACATTGTAAGCTTTTGATTACTTTTGAATTTTGAAATTATGTAAAACCTTGTGTACTTTTGTCAATAAATACTGAGTACAGGGGTGATTGTTACCCGGGAGTCCGATTGGTAACTTTAAGCATTTTGAGTGAGTTCGGCCCTCTTGTGCATTCTGACAATGATCTCGTGTTCCTTTTAAGTGTGATTTTAATAAACAATCATAGTTTCGTTCACAGGTATATGTTACTCAGTTTTTCAAAAATATCAATTATTATTATAAATACGAGGCATTTATGTTATATCTTGTCTGCTTTAACATATTTGTTTAATCTTAATAAATGTTATAATGGTGGTCTGCCTTTTAGGGCAGTTAACTCACTCCAAACTCTTGATGGGGAAGCATAAGCAAGGGAGCCAATCAGA
Organism: Nephila pilipes; assembly: GCA_019974015.1. Classification (NCBI taxonomy): domain Eukaryota; kingdom Metazoa; phylum Arthropoda; class Arachnida; order Araneae; family Nephilidae; genus Nephila; species Nephila pilipes. The sequence goes on along the minus strand of BMAW01115994.1, from coordinate 122,860 downwards.
ACAATCAGTAATTAAAATGATGCATCAGATTTTGAGTCATCATTTAAAAAAACCATCGCATATTGATAGAGAATCATTGGTGTAACAAAGAATCAGAGTAAAATGATACAACTTTTAAAATATTTTCAGAAAATTGTATTTTAACATCGACGATGGGCTATTCTCGATTTTCTCTTCTCTAACCTCGTTTTTTGGTAATTTGTATGTATGTGTGCGCGTGTGAATTGCATAAAATTACAATTTATTCCCAGCCAAATTACGTGATTATTTAAATTAGATGAAGATAAGAAGTGTAGTGAAGTCAATTAGAGAAAGTGATACATTAGTGAAATAGAACTGGAAGGGAAAAAAAATGACACAGATGATAATGTTTGTAAATTGGAGTGAACTACCGTAATTAATAATTGGTAGTAAATTTGGTTGGAAGTGACTCCCTATTAGAGTAATAGGTGTCGAATAATCTGCTGTTATCAAAACGTTCTTGAATCAGAATGAATGATTGGTAAGCTAAGACTTTATTATTTGAAAACAAACTAGGATTAACCGAGTCAAGAGGGATTCTAGAAAGAGAGAGAGAGAGAGAGAGAGAGAGAGAGAGCAACCTTATATAGTCTTTGATACGTAATAAAGTTTTTTGACATGCTTTTACGTAGCTGCAATAGGAGTGTATAACTTATTGACTATTTTATTATACTCAAAGATGGCTGTAGATTAAATATTGAAGAAAAGGCTTCACAAAACTTTTGTAACTGCTTATGAAATTTTAACTTACATTCCCGTTCATTTAGTGTGAATGACGTAGAAGTTAAGATTTCTGTATTAACTCTAGATTTTATTTTATATAGTTTTAATTACATTTTATATTGATGATTGATATTCATCGCACATATAGTTTAGACACAAATTTAGAGGTACGTAATATAACTTAATTGCATGTAATTAGATGTATATATTAATTCGATAATAAAAGGCTAACAAATTTGGTTTAAAATTTATGATTACTATGTTTGTGTGATGTATATCATCTAGCTATAAGGTAATCTTCATAGCATTATCTAATATCGAATCTTGAATTTATTGATACCGATCTTTCTACGAATCAGAAAATGAAATAATAACCCGTCATTCAAAAACCGTTCCATGTATGATTACAATCATATACTTTATTAATCTTAATCATTATCGATCGTGCAGATTTAAGACCATTTACGAGCATTAGTAGGTGAAAAAAATCGAATTATCTTAATCCGATGAAATTCGAATACAAATGAATTATAATCTCCTTAGGTAACAGTCTAGTTCTAGTGATTCATTTTACTCCTTTCATTTTGCGTTTAAGGCAGATAGGAATAGAGTATGGCATATGAATATCAATGTGAACAAGATTGGTCTTTAATATGCGAAATTGCCCATAATAGCAAGGAAAACTAGGGAATTATTTCACATCGGTAACTGAATTGGTAATGGGACACTTAAGGTGAATTTATCGAAAAATAAGACAAAATTAAAGACTGCAAATATATCTTTTAGTCATCGTGAGATGTTTGAAAACAATTCGATTCATAAATGACCCAGTTAACTTACTATAATTTTTCAGATAACTGCTCGTGACCAGGAAGAGTCGTAAACATAACTTTTGACATCCGTCAATAACTGTTAGTAGAATCGGTCCAAAAACAAGAATAAAAAAATTAGTTGTAAGAGTTTCATATTCAAATGTTTAAATGAAATCAATCAAATTGCATCAAACTAGTTTATAAATAAAATGTTAAAAGTATAATAAAATAAAAGTTGATTTTTTTATTAGCTACTCAAGGGGGCTATTTTAGTTGGATCACTTATGGAGTACCAGATCACTTTTCTATTTTTTTTTATCGTTTGCTTCAATTTTATCGTTTCATTTGATTTTATTATCGGAAAAGTTTACTATTACCCATTTCTTGAAATTTCATTGTTTACTTTGATTCTTATATTTAATTGAGTAATTTAATAATAATTATAAAAATAAGCGCAACATGAGCGATCTATTCTTTGCAAAACTTTACATAGAACTTTTCTTTATACTTTTCATTATGTTTAAATAAAATTGAAATTTATGAATCTAAATAAAAATAACTTAAGATCTTTCTCGCTCTCTCTCTTTATATATATATATATATATATATATATATATATATATACATAAATATAAATTTATAAATCGTACATAATTTGATTTTAACAGATAAAATAATTTAGAGTATATTTAAAAATTTTAAATATCTCCGATAAAAACCAATTCATTGTTTAGAAGAAAGTATTTCTACTTCTTTTGAATATTATATGATGATACCTTTTAGCAATGTTATTATCGATAAACTACTGTACTGCTAATCACGTTGATAAAAACGCAAAGTTAGGAGAGGGAGGTGCCAGCTAATCAAGGTTCAAAATTACGAGGTTCGTAGCCAATAGCCCTCATGATGCTTCTAATGCGACGTTGATAAAACCAACCAAAAACGCATACACGAGCGCACACTAGCAAAATTGTTATTAACTATGAATTTTTTCAATTGTATAAAGAAATGTTTTAATTCAAATCGTATTTTAAGGTACAATAGAAAACAAAATATTCCAATTTAAAATATTGGGCTTGATTGATTCGTAATTCTTGTAGTAATTAAAAGCTACATGTATCCTTTATATAATCTAGTTGTTTTCTAAATACCTAGGTGTCACTGGTGTGCTAAGAATTGGAAAAGATGCCGACCCATGTAGAGATGATATTGAAGTAGCGAGGCGTCACAGCACGTAGCTACTTTAACATCGTTCCAAGGATGAAAAACATTTTAAGAGATATCATTTTAGTTCTGACGATGAGATGAAAGTTGTTATATTGACAACAATCACTGGAATTCTTATCCAACGCTGAACTAGTCGTAAAATAAATAATGCATTACACAGAAGATACTTATAGCTTTCAGGTACCTTAAAAATTGTGAAAATTAGGTAACATATAAAAATATTATTTCAGGCAATGTTATTTAATAAAGCTTCGTATTAATCGTTTAATATTGTGGCATTGAGCGTTTCTCGAATTTCTCTTCACTAACCTCGGGGACATTATGATCATTTGAATTGTATAAAATTGGAATTTCTTCTGAATCAAAATGAAACATGCTTAGGTAAATTAAGTGAAGATAAAAGGGAAGTTAATTAGAGATAATGGTATATAAATGAAATGAATTGAAAGGAAAATAAAGGGAGATATATATAGCATAACGATTTCCTGATAAAGATTTATAATTGGATTGAAACGAGGTAATTAGTTTTGTGGATTGCAGAAAATTCTTATTGAAGTATTAAACTACGAAGTTATTATTAGTGAGAATCATCGAATTACGAATGTGTGAAATGGTAAGCTAAGATTTCATATTTAATTAATAATTTAGGCTTAATGAGTTAAGTTGTGATTTGAGAGAGAGAGAGAGACAATAGCTATACTCTCCTGTAATAATTATTAAAGTCTTTGATTTCTTCTTCTGTGTCTTCAATTGGAGTTCAATAATTATTGTTTAATATATTCGATTAAGGTATGGTACAAGAACAAATTAATGAAGGGCTGTGTTACAATATAACTAAAGTTGAATAAATTACTGAAGCAGAATCTATAAGAACAGCTAGATCGATTAGAAAAATCGATTTTATGTGTAAGTTAAAGAAAAATAATGATTAATTTTACATTTTATGATCTTCACTTTCGATTGAACGCACTATCAATTTTTAGTTAATGACAAATATTCAAAAACTGCCCGAAACACTGTTGGAAAAATCAAATGCTTTTCCTTTTATATCCATCAAAACCAGTTCAAAATTAAAAGTGAAATCGCGGTTGGCACATTGAGGATAGAGGATGTTAAGGAAGTCGTGGTACCTATCAAAAATGCCAATTTTCATTTCAGGAACAATGTCAAAATACTTTCCTTTTAATATACATATTTAATGCTTAGCTAAAAATTGAAAAAACTGCAGCTAAATATTATTGATTTTCCGGTTGTTTAAGGATTTTTTAAAGCAATGTTTCGTTTTAAATAGATGGTTTAAAAAATACTCATCATTTTGATTTTCATATGATACAGTTTTTTATTATGAGTACTTTCCAGTGGAAAAAAGAAATGTTCAAATCTATTGATGTTAAAGAACGGGAAAAAAGTGAATTATATAAATAGCTATAAATTTGAATAAATAGCAATAAATTAAAGTTAAACAAAATAGTTGACACATTTTCAAATTAATTTCATTATTATGTGATGAAATTCATACAATAAACAATAAATTTAAAAGTGTATATCTAAAGTTCGAAGGTAAAATTTAACTTTCTTATAACAAAACGCTGTTTTTTTTTTTTGAAAAAATGCATTTATTGTGTTTCTTATGCATTCGTTTATACTACACATTACTATTAAATGATAAAAACTCATTGAAATGTATGTTATTTTAAGTGTTTTTTTAAAAAAGCAATTAATTTAATGAGAGAAAAGAAATGAACTAAAATAACTTCCTTAAATTTAAAAAAGCAATATGTAGTAGTAAGTTCTACAGGAAAAAAAAACCCGCATTCTTTTTGCAAAGGAAGAAAGACATTTTCTTAAAAATAAAACTGTAATTATTTGGCTTGGAATATTCAAATAAGAAAGATATGTAATACATCTTTTTCTTGCGGAAGAAATAAATTTTGTTTTACCTTATTTAAAGATAGGAAACATATGAAAGCAAATATGGGTAGTTTACAGAATTAAAAAAGCAAGGCGCGGAGAAACAAACACACAATGTGAGGAGGTACTAAAGAAACCGGATTTTTTAAGAGCTATGTATTTAAAATTTTCTCTCGAAACAACCATATTACCTTCCAAATATCTTATGTCAACCTTCATTTACATTTGATTTAATTGTTGGAATTGGAAACCTTTTAATACTCATCTACAGAGATGGCTGACAGCTCCACCTTCTTTTTTTTTTTTTTGACAACTTCTACGCAGGAAAATCAGTTTCTTTTCATGCGCGGAAATAAGAACAAATCGCAGAGAGCTTGGTGAATAAGATGCGTGGGGCAAAAGAGCTTTCTTTTTGTAGATAATGCAAAAATCTGAGTCACAAATTTGGCAGCGACCCTTCAATTTCCCAAAACTTCTATGAAAATTCTCAGAACTTAGTTTTTATTCAGTTCAATTATTTCTACCATATGTTCAAAGGTCCATCGACGGTAGAACGTCCAGAAAGAGGTTTGGCATCAATCGACACGTAACCACTTTTGAAAACGCGTGTTTCCCAAAGCCTCACCTTTGTTTGCCATTTTAAACAACATTTCCCGAGCTGGAAGAAACATTTCCTATTTCCATAAATCTGTCATTTAAAAACACGAAGAGAGACCAAAAATAGCTGCGACGAGAAAATTCACTACGAGCAGACAAAACCTTCCATGACGAGCCTACAGAAAGTACTGAACTCGAAAAAAATTGCGTAACATGCTTTTAGCGTGAGAGGTGCGTACTAAGCAAACTCAAATCAGGGCAGTGTTATTCAGGGAAATCTTAGGTAACCCCTTGTATACAAGTATAACAAGACTTTAGGTAAGATGTAATGACAACATTAGTTATTTTTTATAAGATTACCTATGCAGTCTTTATTAACATCTTCTACATCTATTTTTAGTAAAGTCCATTCTCTCCCCCGCCCACAATTATTTGCTACATTTTTAATTTTTGATTTCTAATATCTAATTTGTCAATCTTTAAGTTAAATTAGCATAGGGTAGTTTTCAAACAATGCATCAAAGCACAAAATGCTTAGTAAATATATTTATTGTAAATTTGTTAAGTATAAATATTTAAACTGATATAAAAACTTCAGTAATCTAATCACACGATTTCGTAATGAATGGAAAGCGGATTTGAGTTTTGTATTTTAAAATACCGTCGTGTAACAAGGTTGATGCGTACTAAATCTGTCTGATTTCAAAGTTCTCGTTTTAGTATGGCATAGATGCAGAGGGGAGAGCTGACTTACTTTTGTTTATTTTAATGTAGAATTATGAAAATTAATTATTCTGCATTGCTAACTTTTCAAAATACATTTCAATTTGAGAAATAGCGAATATAAAAATTTTGCAACAATGCGAGAATGAGAAAATTGAATATTTATGTATGTTCATAAGAATATAAATTTATATATTATTTTCTCAATGAATTGCGATATATAATCTGCGCAAATACTTATGATATAGGCAAAAATCAAATATGCTTTCTACCCAAAATGCAACACCAAGAAGGAAGCATTAAAAAACACTGAAATTGTTACCATGCGTATACCGCAATGGGACATTTCACAACAGGCGGCCTCATTGACGCACGTAGCACCCCCAATAACTTCTATATAAAAGTAGAACAGAATGCCATTTTGAAATGCTGGAATCGCATTCTTATGCAGTTGTTCTGCGTGAACAGCACAGCTTTAGTATATCTCAAAAAATACGATCGTCATTCGATCACGTAACTTATTTAGACCTGTTAAGAATTGTAGTATGTAAAGAATGCGAACTATCCTTCTGAGAAATAGATGATCGTACTGGGTATAGCCAAGCAACAGTGATGGGTACCTGTAATCGATAAATGCAGGAGGAAACAACTGATTGATGGTTCAAACTTGTATCAACCCTTCCCCGTCACACTGCTATACGTGATAACAGGCATATGTGCATATAGTAATGTTGGATTGAATTATCGCATAACAATAAATGTGGTCTTGCTCAACAATAGGCGTTCTTATGTATCATTCGACGTTATTTGTGGCACACTGGAATATCCGAGAAGTGTCTATTTTGAGTAAACCTCCTAGCTCGGCGTATACCACCTACTTCTACACCATATCAAATATGACAATGTGTAAATGTAGCATGAGCTTCCATACTTTAACAAGACATCCAAGGCCCTTCTCATTCAATGCTTAGACATGGAAAAGCGGTAATTGGCAGCCGTGAAAGCAACATGTAATAATGATTCAACTATTTTCCTCACGTCGCTGTATTTTTAATAATTTTAGTTTTGTAAATGTGTGTTATTTATCTCATAATTTTGCCTTTAATATCTCTTGTCCTTTTTGGTGTTGCATTTTGAAGGGATGGTAGTGGACATAAGTTTACTTTTATTAGAGTTTGAAGCCTACTTCAGATACAACAAGTTTGATACAGTAGGGAATGCATATGTTAAGGGAAAGGTGTTGACTTTTTTTTTAGGGAAACCAGTGGGAGGTAAGCCCTCATTTTTGAAGGATAACGGCAAAAGTTTTCAGCAAAAAAAATGGGTGTTTGAGCTAATATGTTCGGGAACCTATGAATTGAATAAATTTTGACTAAGAAAGAGGATGGGAGACTAAAAATCTCATTGCAATTATGTGTCCAATTAATATATCAATGACAAAAACTAGCAGTTACTATGTTCTTTTAAAAACGAATAAATGGTATCCGTATACCTTCAAAACGTCATTTTTGTCAACATTTTCGATTTTCTAATTCTTATGTCAGTTTAAAAATAAAACATTTTTCCTTTTTAATAGTGTTTGAATTTTGCTTATACCTTATTTAGAACTTAAGTTACGGGGATTCGCATTTTACTCGGTAGCTAATTTTTAATTGCATTTGAAAGTTTGTTTTCGATATTCTCAAAATGAGTTTTCTCGACATATTTATATATGGAAACGTAGATATCAGAAAAAGTTCTGAATCAAATAATTAAAATTTTGACAGTATCTTTCTTATATAGTTTTTAAGAACCCCTACTATTTTCATGGTTGTAAAATTGATATGTTTTTAATAACTAAGGTGTAAATCATATATTGTTATAACTTTTTTTTTTGATTTTTCATTGTTATTTGACTCGAAAAACAATAAAAATTGTAGAAATATGATTTTCATTATGAAAGTAGTACAAGCCCCAACGATTGTTATGATAAATAAGATAAAATTTACAGAATAGTGATATTTTTGTTTACTTTTGAGTTATTAGCGTTATTCTGATAATCAATTTATGTACTATTTTCAACATGTTTTTCACTCCAAATTTTCTTTTAAATTAAAAGCAGATTATTAAATGTGTTTTTCATAGTTTTAGAATATATTTTAGCATTAAAAGTATTTTGATAGCAAATATCTATGTATTTCAAAAATTTTTCTCTGAAGGTGTACGGAAATGAATTGAGATTAAAAGAAAATTTCAGGATAAGATCGAGTCTTTAAATGTTCACTGTATAAATTATTTACATACAATTTATATCACTTTTCGTACTAATCACTTTAAATAAACTTTAATACACCGAATCAAGTAACATTACAAAACTAATTCTCGCATGTTTTAGATAAGCAAGCAAAAATAGCTAACCATAGTAATCTATTTTCAGCTAACTTTTAACTGGGTTACATATTTTAGAAATTGGTTGATTGAATAATCTAAAATAATAATATTCCCGATGATGTTTCATCGAGCTATTTTACTCATATCAAAAATAAATTTACGCAGTTTTCTGAATGTTATTTACAAAACACTTTACCTTCGTTTTCATTTTAAAATACTAAATAATGTTTACAAGCAAATCGAATTTTTTGATCATTATTTCTTTTGCCATGTTTTTATCATGTATAAATACATAACTGCTTATTAATATATTTTTAAAAAATGTATGAGGGTTTTTTTAAAATTGTTTATTTTGCTGTAAGTTGGAAACCATTAAAAGGAATGATTGTCGACTTTTTACAATAAATATATATCTTTTATTTCGTTCATTGTGCAGTTGAACTCCGTTTACTTTCGGTAATTGGGATTCCCTGATAATTAAACTGAGGATTATAGTATTAATATAAGTTGAACAATAATTCGAATGCCAGCCATCCATATCAATTCTATCTGCGTTGCTTTAACTTTCTTTCGGAATTATTTTTAATTATTACGGAAATCGCATATACAAGGAAAAAAAATCTTTATAACTCTTAAAATTTGGCTTATATAAAATGATCGAATGTACAGCTAATTTCTTTGATGACGATCCTGAAAATAATATCTTACAAAAATCCAGACCGAAGCATTTCACTTTCTAAGAGAAAGGCTAATTCATATCTAATGTAAACAATCAAATCCAAGAAAAGTTAAATTAAAAAGTTTTGAAATGGTTGACAATCTTTTAGATCCAAGCTTTCCAAAGACAGGTCTCAAAGACAATCTTTTACTCATTTTCGTTTCGTCTGATTTTTGTAAGTCACCCTCTGCTACTTACGATCAAAGAAATTGTGGTACTTTCCCCCTCTTATCTCAGCCATTCAGAGTACGGACTTTCACCTGCCCTTTTTGTTTTCTTTGTATTTTATTGTCATTACTTCGTGACTTTTTTTGGACTTGCATAGCAATACGGTTTTACATCACCTCATTTTAAAACAACGAGTATATGTCTTAAACGTTTCGGATTCTTTTTAAAGTTCCTCCTCACCACTCGGATTTTTGTTACATGCTTTTAAGATTTTGCTTCGTTGCCCCGTTTCTTCCAAAGTTATCAACGGAGTTTGTTCTAGGTTCCGTTTCTCTGATGTAAGTCGCCAGTTAAAAAGTCTGGAGGTGACGGAGAAATAGAGACCACTATTGTTGAACATCACATCACTCGTCAACGTATCACAATGGTTTGGGGAGCATCAGAATCGATAGAAGGTCATCACTGGTACGCATCAGATGCTCATTGATTGGTCGATGGTATGTTGATGAGGTTCTGCAAAGGGTTGTGCTACCTAATATGCGAAAGCAGCAAAATGGTATTTTCCACCAGGATAAGGCAAGACAGCTCATGGCATTCATCATCCTACAAACCTTTAAGTATGTGTTGTTGCTTCCTTGATGTGCAATATCTTCTGATCTCTCACCGATCGTGCATTTCTAAGACGTGATTAACAGTTGTTTACTTGACCTATTCCATCCTCAGTCTCAGGACGAACTATGGAGGATGGTTGAAAATATCCCAGCTTTCATCCTTCACTATTCGTATACTAATTTTACTTCGTATGGTTACTTCTTGCATTACCACTAGAATAGTGGTCCTACTTCCAACTGACCTCCTGTATTTGCATCGCTGTATTATAATAATTTTCTTGTAAGTAAAATTATTTATTTACAAATGCATTCTCTATCTGTGTATTAATTTACATCACATTCTACCCATTCTTTCAAGGTGTGTTATATTTTCTATATAGCACCTCTACCCACTCTTTCAATGTGTTATATATTTCATGTAGTGCATGTATACTAACTGAACTAATTCAGTAAATCTCTGGTTTGGTTTGTTTGCATCGACTAAAACAACGTGATGGGCTATTTAGACAAATGTTTTAATTTTGAATTAAAGTGAAATTTTCATTTCTGTTTCTATACTACTCTATGAACTTCTACACGTGAACGTTAAGGCCCTGTTGAATATGCAACACTCGTCAATATTCTATCTGATGTTCTATAGTAACAGGTAGACTCGAATCCTCGCTTTCACCAACGAGGTTTATGCTTTACCAACTAGGCTACTGAGACTCTTCCTTTAACTGGAGTTTTGATGTAAAAATAAACTTTTTTTCATATCAATTCCATTAGAAAAATAATTTGGGTCTATTAAGACATTAAGAAAGTGTGTAATAAGAATTAATCACTCACACAAAGAAGACATTATAGCAGTATAGGGATGATAATTGTAATAAATTAATTTCTTTAGCAACATAAAATTTTGGAGTCATCACATCAATTTGCATTTGCATTTCTTATCTGATCTGTTTAATTTCATTCTCATGGATTTCGAACAATTCATTTCCAGTATAGAAATAGAAAATGATACAATTTTGTACCCGAAGCATTTAGGTCAAGAATCTTAACAGCAAATTTTGATTAATCACGAGTTGGAGCTCTTTCAATTAGCTATTTGTACATACTACATATTTAATATTTTTCTTTGTTTACGAATATCTAAAAAAAAATCGCTCCTATTTTTATTATCGCAGCTATTTTTACTGTCGTATTTTATTTTAGTAACTTTCCTAAAGCATTTTTTTATTTGGTATATAAAAACACATTATATAAATAAACGTTTCTTGTAGCAAATCATTTTGACTGTAACGCTAAGCAGAGGTTTTTTTTTTTTTTTTTTTTTTTTTTTCATATTATCTTTTAACTGGACGTAAGTTTCAATTTTAAATAGCTTACGTACGTTCCCTTTTCTGTTATTTTCTTGTATAGGTTAATGACCAACATTAAGATATCAATTAAATCTTTTAAACATGAATTATTTTGTACTGAATTATTTCGTCTTAGTTACACAATTCATTATCAAATTATAGGAATATTTTTTAAAAAATTTAAGGTAAAAAATTTAATTTTCTAAAACGTAAATTTTCGAAATATTTCTTATCTAATGATTTTAAACTTTTTATTTTTATGGAATTAAAAATCATTCAATTTTTTTAAGAAAATTATATCTTTAAATGATTTCAAACATTGTCATCCACATCAAAAAATATTTAAAAGAATCATAATTTTCGGGAATGGCAAATAGTTCAAGATAATTAATTATAGCATTATCTAAAGCGAATTACATATGGTTAAAATTAATAATTTATCTGATACTTAATTTTTATAAATAGAAGTTTTAAGCCATTTGAATAATATCTGTCATAGAAAAATTTCATCTGAAAGTGTAAGTATATATTAATAAACTTTACAAATTTAATATTTGAATTATTTGACATGTTGAATGGATCTTATTCGACAATTTGAGAACTATAGTGCTCAATCGCTGAGTGAATAGCTTAAAATTTTATTTTAATTTTCAGGTCGAAATTTTCAGTTAATAATTTTCGCAAAAAAAATTCCAGTGCACTTCCTGATCACTTATTTAAAACATCTAAAAGTCAGGTATAATTTGAAATATTTCCATTTTTCAACAGGTAAGTGAATAAACATTGAAGAAATGTGTAATTTTTGGTCCACAAAAATGTCGTAACGAATTATCATTATATATTGGTTTAAAAATATTCCGTTTAATTTAGCTACTGTGATAACATAGGACCAGGATTAGATAATTTAACTTATTTTATTTTTCAGGAATCCTGAATGATGACTTTAAAATAAAGTGTTCATAGCACAGTTTTCGTAAGATAAAAAATAATTTTGCTTGTAACGATTAGTTTTATCGTTGTTTTTATTAGTTATAATTTAAAGGCTGTAATTCATAGAAATGATAAAAGAGGTAAGAATAAAATGTAACTTTATCTTTGCTTTGTTGTTATTTTTATTTTTGTTCCAAAATTTTTTCAATTCCATTCTTTATGCTTTTTAATAATATAAAAAAAACTCCATTTTCAATTAAAATGTTTCACAATAAATTATATACGTCTTAGAATGTAAATAATAGCAACAGATTATGAAACGAGTAATGTATTTTCAATTCCTGAGGATTTCCGGATAGCATGGTTTTATTAGTTGCATTGGTTGGCTGATATATCAATATAAATCCCTTATTAGAATAACTTAAACATTCTACGTTTTGAAACGCATTATTACCAACTTTAAATATAAACTACTAAGACAATTTTCTGGTAATTGGATACATTTTAACTAATATTAATATTTTTCTTAACACGTTTGCTCTAAAAACGCACGGATTCTCATACTCCGAAATGAAAACAACTTTATTTAAAAATTATAAAAACACAAATTCTCAAAAATACAAATATTGTTAGTTTTATTATAAAATTTTTAAGTATTCTTACAATTGTTTAAGAGCTAACTTATAGTTCTGAAGCGTTTTTTTTTACCTTATTCATTTTTAAGAATATCATTAAAATTCTCAGAATTTTTATGAGGCCTCGCAAGAAATATTATTTGAGTTTTTAAAATTTTTATTACAATACGGTAACGTAACGATGTTTTTAAAGAAAAAAGTTTAATGATTACATTTTCTTTACAGTGAATAATAGTTTCTAAAAACGAAATAAAGTTCCAGAAAGAATCTTAAGTGCTTTTTTACGTTCTGTCATTTTCTCTTTAAATGCTACATTTTATTCAAATTTCATATGAATAACATTTTAAGAAAATCTAAGCAAATGTATTTTTTAAGCAAAATGATTTTAGCTTTTATTAGCACTATTGTATACCAGGACTTTTCGAGGGATACTTATGTGGGTACGTAAACATGTGCCACACTTTAACTGACTCGAATCAGTAGGGTACAAATGATCAGTGTCCCAATGTAATATCTAAAATATCAATATTTATTTGTCACTTAAGTTAGTATTGCGCATAAGAATACCACTCGTTGAATTAGAACAAAAATGAAGTTAGTTCAAATATTTAGAAGATTAATAGCCAATGATAACTGAAAGGGACACAGCTTGTATCAAAAGTTGTCATGGAACTAAGTGATGATAAACAACTGTGGAGTATCTAGAAAACGACACATCAGCTGGTCCTAAATTTCCTCTGTTCATCCAGTATGAACTCAGTATGTCTGGGCAATCGATTGAGAAAAGAAAATCTGGACAGGTACATGAGAGGAGGAGGACAGTAGGCAAATCTCCCGGACAACATTCGGATCGGTAAGGTTTCTTTCTAATGGGGTTTCTTCTACTCACATTGTATGTCTGGATCAAAACTTTAAAAGCTTTTTTTTCTCATATCTTAAAGCGCTCAAATGAGCTGAAATGTTCTATACACGATTGTTTTGGATGACAATACGATAATTTATTTATAATTAATAAAAAATAATTGATTAAAACTAATTAGTTAAAGAATTGAATTTTACTCATATTTCCACTTGTTTACAACGTGAAACAGTTGAATATTGAAACCAGCAAATTAAACTATCTCATCCTAACATTTTAAGGTATAAAACAATTACGTTACGCAAAGTGTGAAGTTTGAAAGGAAACCCATGTTTAAAAACTCGTTTTTTACCGGTGTTATTTCTCCTCTGCTGTTTTTCCGAAAGCTTTATTAGTATAAATACTAATACCATTGGTGCGCAAGCAGAATGCACGGAATTTGCATATGGAATTTAGTTGGCAGTGGGAGGAGGTGTGATTGTTTGATTTGGTTTTATTTTCGTCACACTAGAAGCAACACGAGAGCTATTCGCCACGGACCCCGTAATTTTGAACCTCGATCAAGTGACGAGGACGATCAGAGCTGGCATTCCTTCTCCTAACTTCCACACCACACCAACGGGAGGACATTGGGCCCCGACAGGATTTAACGTGCATCAGCCACGGCTACATGGCGGGTCTTTTGTGGCCAAGGTTCGAATCCGCGACTTAACGAAAACCGCCGACCACGAGTCCGAAGTCATGACCACTAGGCTACCACGGCCTGGAGGTATGATTGAATTTTGAAGTCTCAGGTCATAGTGAGAAGGAGGCTAGCAGATTAAAGAAAGACGCCTCTCTTTAAAATGAATTACTTAAAGATCTGGCTTATTATACTGTCTAGCCAAACTATTCATTAATGTTTTCAATAAATATATACAGATGATGAGAGTATCTCTCAATATATGAAGAACTTCCTCTATAATTTGGCTTTTCACCTATCCGGTTCAGTCAATAATCCAATGTTTCTACACTGGCTCACAAGTCAAATAAAACTATTTTATGTCTTCGACTTCAATGAAATGAGGAACTCAAAAAGTAGGTCATTTTTTGTAGTTTTAACTATTTCGTGTGTTTGACACTTTGTTTCTGAGTACTGCATTGAATTTATACAATAATACACAGCTTTTTATGTTTAAATGTGTGTATTATTAGTGATTTTTCCGTAATCCGGCGGTACTCTGGCCCTATATCTACCGGATTACCGAGAGAGTACTGTATTTCTAATTAAATCGATGGCTGAGGAAATTAAATTAAAATTCAATTAATGTTCAGTAATAATATTTTAAATGTGCATAATCAGTTACAAGTTTGCTCTTTGTAATTTAAATGTTTTTCTCTAAGTTTTTATTTCTTATGTTAATCGTTAGGGGAGCGTTAACACATCTAAACGAGGTTTAGAGAACTTTTTAAAGCTGGAATAGCTATACAGATTACTTGAAATCTAAATTGCTTTATTCAGGAAGCTTTGGTTACATTATTTTTCAAAAAACATTAATTTGAAAAATTCTTGATATGCAAACCCATTTTTAAAATACTAAAAATTTTATTAGATTTGAAAGGCGAAATTTTTGTTAAACGGAGAAGTTAATGCACATTTTAATTTCAATAAAATTTAATTATTATGATAGATATTACTTCAACCACATGTTTGGGTTATTTTGGTAAGACGTTTGCTATTAGTAAGAAGCATATATATATATTTTTAAAGTGACGAGGAAAAAAAACCTGTTCTTCTACCTCATTATTTTGACTTTTATGCCAATTTAACTCTAGAATAATTCAATATGTGGCAACGGTCTTTTTTTCCTCTCTGTACGATATGATTAATTAATTAATGATGATAATAATAATATCCAAATGACCTTCATTCTCCAATTAGGGCTTGGTGCTTTATTTCAGCTTAGCGAACAATTAACCATGCCTCGTAATTTTGAGCCACTGTTAAATGACGAAGATATACATCTGAACTACACTCCACTTTCTTCACTATTCCTACGAGGGACTTCGAATCACGGTGAGATGACGCAGAGACACCCGAATTGAACCCTCTTACCATACTATTCCAACATGGGACTGGCCACATTCGTTCGATATGTCTTTAACAGAATCAGGACTGGAACTCAGATCCATTTGAGCGTCATCAGCCAAGAATCTTGCTATTGTGATGGATGGATATTTTATTAACGCCACTTTTAGAAGCAACATGAGGGCTATTGACGACATATCTCGTAAAATTGAACAACGCTCAAGAGTCGAGTTAGATGCTATGTTAAGACTCCGTCCTTCATATCCTAGGTTTTTGAGTCCTGATAGATTTAACGTGCATCAGCCTTTATATACAATTCATCTTTAGAGGAATCTGGACTCATGTATGGAGCTCGCCTGAAATATTGCCGCCACGAACTCTATGCCATGGCCACTTGGTTATCGCGGCAACATCCATGTAACATACCGTAAGTAGAATCAGGACTAGAATTCGGCTCTACTTGAACACTTCGAGCGAAAAAGCTCGCTACTACAACCTGACTATCTCTTGCAATAAAAATGTACTCATAACTAACTATAACTGGAATTTTCAAAATAAAAAAAAAGGAAGAAAAATGTACAAATAAAAGTGAAAAGTTCGTTCTAAGGTATTATTTTTTCCTGAATTTTAAGTTTAATAATCAAAAAGACCGCAGTTTCTTTCACATCCACCCCCGAAATATTCAAATATATTGACAACATCGGTAATAAACTTGTTTTATGTTTGATTACATTCTTTTAATTTAGGAAGCGAACAGCGGAAACACTAGATGAACAGAGAAGATAGTGAGCTTTATGGTTGGCGATGACCAATTCGAATTGTGATAATGAATCCTGATTCCATAAAAGGCACGTTTTGCGCAATTATAATGATTGTTGTATATTAAATGAAACTGTATTTAAAAATCGTCAGGTGGTTTTGATTGTTTATTAACGTCACACTAGAAGCTACACGAGGGCTATTGGGGGCGGATCTCGTAATTTTGAACTCCGGTCAGGAAATTGAGCCTCGACTGAATTACCGTGCACTAGCCCCGTTAAACGATATTTTTTCTAAGCAGCATCGAAGTTCGAACCCTAGAGTGGATGGAAAAACGCCGAGCATGAGTTCACCACGATAGCCATACACTTACAGTGACCGCTTCTTCCCGTAATGTGATGGGAAAGTTAAGACATTAAAGTATCAACTAAGGGCTCGACCACGATTTAGAATTACGAGGTTCGTCGGTATGAGTCTTAATTTAGTTCTAGAATCACAATAAATTAAATTAATCAACCATCTAGGAAAAGAAAAAAAAACATAGAAGATATTTTTAAAGATAGAGATAAAGTACAATTAAAGTTAAAGAAAGCAAAATGTAAGTGTAGCATACACACACTGAAATGTCAAAAGTCAAGGGATAGTAATATGCAAATATCCATATGGCAGTAGCATTGAGTAAGAAATGTTTCAGGAGATAGTACATTGTCATGGCTTTCATTTTTACTCAAGTGATTCTTGTGAAATGCTTTCTCATATGAGGCCTCACGTTGGGAATTAACACACTTTAAACACAGAATGTTAGTTGAGCTAGACGCCTGGGGCAATGCATTTCGAAAATTGTTAAGGATCCTCAATAAAGAGAGATAGGAATACAAAAATCCTATGTTAACAGTATTTACAGCCGACCGAATATATATAATTTCAAGAGTTACCTCCCACCATGGATACCGTAATGGCCGAGAGCGTCAACGTTATGATCGAGACCAGAGACGTCTGCAAAATGTTGTTAGTTTTAACAGAGATGAAACACATCAAATAACAGAAAAAACCTATATGGTCGTATGATAGATGTGTATCAAGTGTCCAAGAGCACAGATAAGTGAAATTTAGAACTGATAGATAAGGTGTGAGGAGATCAACTCGAGAGCTTCTCTAACAATATATCATTGACTGCAGCCCTTCTGCTAAGCTTGTAAACATTGGTTAAGTTCTGGATGACTGGATGAACGTCAAAGGAATAACGACTCCATTTGGTAAGAGCTGATGGTAAAGTTCGAGTGTGGCGCAAATCTCATGTGGTCAGGGACTCAAGCTATCAATAAGGCACTGTGGTGGCTCCATAAAGCTGTAGTTTTTTTTTATGGTATGGACCTAGTTCTCTGGTTTGACTGAACTAATAATTGACTGAAAATGGTTATGTTCGTCTACTCGGAGACTCTTCATGGACAGAATGTACCGAAATAACGATGGAATTTTCCAGGATGACAATGTGCTATGTCACTAGGTCAAAATCATTCATGACTGGCTTAAGAAACAGGAACATTCTGGACAATTCCAGCGAATAATTTGGCCACCTAAATCGCCAGAAATGAAAACCATCGAATAAATATAAGACATGATCGAAAACTCAATTCATGTACAAAATACTGCTCCGGAAATATTTTCATGTAGAAGGAGAATGGCTGAATATTTTTTTCATTGGTCTTTCGACTACTTGTTGAATCAATTCTAACCTCTTTTATACGTTGAGTTGCTGCAGTTTGCGCGTAAGAGAGGTCTCATACGATATTAAGAGATGTCCTAAACTTTTGGTACTTCAGTATATATATATATATATATATATAAATACATTACAATATATTTGGATATGGACAAGAAACCTTTGACAAATTATTTTATTAGAGACAAGAAATAAAAACTTCTGTACAAATTAAAAATGCATAAATTTTATGAAGATTCAAAAATAACTAGAAGAGCGAAAGCTCATCCCTTTACCAATCATTTCCCTCTCCGAGGTCAATACGCTTCAGAAATTCTAACTTAGTGATTAATGTCACTAAATTAAAAAAAAAAAATTCAGCTCTTACGGAATGAGCTTTAAAGTTTCAAATACCTCTCAGAATATTAACACCCATTCTGAGAAATGTTTGAAATTTAAAACTAATAACGTGGTTTGCAGACGTAAACTATAAGAAAGATTCTACTTAAAAGCCTAAACTAAAAAAAAAAAAAAGGACAGCACAAATGTAAAACACAAATCGTTATAAAAATAATTCCTCAATCACGATCTATAACAACAATCTATTTTAAATCATTATCTCAGGTTTCGCTTAAAAATGCTACAATGAGTTCGTAATGCCCTGATTGATTAACTACTTGGGAAATAGGAGACTTTTTCTTGCATGAAAATTATCCTAAAAATCTGAGATAAAACACAGATAAATTTTCTTTTTAAAAATAATTGGGAACGATCAAGTAATGCTACGATATATGATTTGATACACTTTTCTCCAAATCTTCACATCAAGCAATAAGATCCACAATTAGGGAAACTATGAGAACCAGTTTGATTATTGAAGCTTAAATTTCTATTATAATTGATTCGGTCTTATCTTATAAGTGAAATCTATGTGTGTGTGTGATCTTGAACCCTTTTGCACTTTATAACAATAGTTTTCAATCGTTTTTGAATCGGGAAACATTACAATTGGACATTTGCTTTTTTGAGGGATACTTACTGTACAACATAAGAAGCTTTGAAGATTGGGGGCCTACCTTTTTGCATTCAAGGGCGCAGTGAAAAGAAAGGACATTACTCTAAAAATAACTCCATAATTGAAGATGAAAAAGCAGAATTATTGTGGGGTGGTCACCCTTATCGTAGAGTGTTACCTTTAATTAAAATAATTACTTGTGCGGTAACAGGATGTGAAAGAATATTCCTTCTGTAGTTCATGAATGTTGTAAGAGACGATTAAAATGGGTACTCAGAGTCTCGAGGTATAGTCGGGCACCCTGCCCCGGAGGATTATATCAGGGGCATGCCTTTTTTAGGTAGGTATAGGTATCGTGACCTCGAGGCATCTTAGTGATCTTTTTCATTCCCTTGGGCTTACTGTCTTTGGTAAACATTGATGATGCCCCCCCCCATCCCCAGATACCCTAGCAATCTTTCTCTATTTTCAACCCTCCTTCTTGTCAATTAATTTTTTTTTTCAATTTTTTCACACATCTAGATCACAGCTTTACTTTGTTTAATGCAGCACTCCACGTCTGAATTTTGCACCATTAAAATACTACTACTCACTTATTAAAAGATTAAAATTCATATATTACTTTGGTGTGCACACGCATATATATTTATTTAATAATCCCTTAAAATATTCTCAAGTTTAATGCGATATAATGAGCTCGGACATCCTTACAGATTTTAACAATATCGGACAAATAAATGATAAAGCTCCTCGCATTTCCTCTTTTAAATTGACAGGATTTTCATGTTTTGTTTTGTTTTAAAATTAACCATTGTTGAAAAAAATTGTTCCTCTAAAAGATATGATGTGGAATATGTTAATGTTATTGTTTTCCGGGTATTCATCACTAACAGAGATTAAAGAGTTTTCAGGTATATTTGCGTATAGCAGTTGCCATTCGGATTTACTGATTATATTTCTATACAAAAGTTATTTTACATTGTATTGACTTTTTTAAAAGTAATTTTTAATTGTGTATTTGATTTTTCTCGTTGAAAACTCAAATGGCTTCAAGGGGTACCCATGTTCCATGGACCACTGATTGAGAACCACGGCTCTAGAAAACTAATGATACTTAAATTATGGGATGATGCATTTACCCCGACTTACACGGACTGTTTGAAAGGGTTTACTAGTAGTTCAGAAAACAAATCTTAAAAGTCCATTCTTTAAGAGAATAATTTTTAAAAGAAATTCCCATATCTTTTATTTTACATTTGTGCAAAGGAAAATATCACGCATAGAACTTTTATGAAAATAAGGACTTGTATCGCAGTTAGCTTCCTAGTAATAAGGTTGGTTTATGGAAAAATTATTAGAGCAGTAGTTATTTAGCTATGTAATGAGAGAGACGGCTATTATTTTTCTGTAACATTCTTGATAAAATATACCAGACTCATTCAAGAATACAGAAAATTATGTCATTTATGTCACAAATTTTAGAGACAGATCTTTTAAATACACCAAATTGAGTTTTTATTTGAACTACACGAATTTTTTTATCGTCTCCAAAGTACACACCAATAATTCTACCTAGCAGCTATTTATGTGTTGGCATATTATCTTCAACTAGTGAGACTAAATCGCCAATTTGAACATTATTCTTTTCAAATCTCCACTTATTTCGCTGCTGAAGCTGACTTAAATAATTACGATACCACTTTTTCCAGATTAACTGTACTAATTTTGTTAACATTTGCCAATTTTTAAGTCTGTTATCATTTATATTTGAAAAATTTGGCTCAGAAATAGTAGTTATAGTTCGTCCTATCAGAAAATGTGCGGGGGTTAAAACTTCAAAATCATCTTCATTAGCAGACAAAGGACCGAGGGGTCTCGAATTTAGAATTTTTTCCCTCTGCGTGACTATAGATAAAAATTATTCATAATTTAAATAAGCACTACTAACAATTCGTTTAAAATTATATTTAAAGGCTTGTACTGCGGCTTCCCAAAGTCCGCAAAAATTTGGGGATCTAGGAGGGATGAATTTTCAGTCAATACCTTCGCTAGCTAAAAAACCAGCCAACTCTTTGTTTGGATCCTGAACCATTTTATGAAGTCTCATAATTTACTTATTCGCACCTTGAACATTTTTGGCATTATCAGAATATAATTTAGCACTTTTGCCGCGGTGGGCAATGTATCTCTTTAACGTGGCTATAAAAGCCCCTGAACAAAGGTCTGATACCATTTCTAAATGTACAGCTTTGGAAACAAAACATACAAAAATACAAACATAAATCTTATATAAAATACCCTTACGTTGATTTCTATCTATATAAAAAACGGACCACAAAAGTCCACACCTGCACAATTAAATGGAAAATTTGATCTTACTCGATCTCTAGGCAGGTCACCCATATTTGAGATGAAATAACTGGATTAGCTTTAAAATAAATGATACATTTATAAACAATTTTTCGATAGGTAGATCTACCACTTAAAGGCCAAAACTTTTCCCTCACATATTTAAGTAATGCTGATGCACCTACATGAAAATATTTAACATGAATATAATCAATAATTAATAAAGTCAATTTGTGATTTTTAGGCCTAATAGCAGGATGTTTCTTAGAAAAATTATAACCTGAGTTACCCAAGCGTCCTCCAACTCTCATGACTCCATCAAAATCTAAGAACGGATTTAAGGATTTTAACTTACTCTTTGGAAGAACACTCCTTTGTAGCTTGAGACACTTAATCTCAGCTGAAAATTCCTCTTTTTGAACCATTTTAATTAAAACACTTTCTGCATGATTCAGTTCATTTACTTCAAGTGGTCCAGATACTCTGTGTAAAGGATTTTGTATATTATTTATGAACCAGAAAACATAACTTAAAATACGAAGAACAGTTATATAATTATTACTCAAATTAAGTATATTATGAATAAAATTATTAACAGTTACATTAAATGTAGATAATTTTTCTTTAAACTCGTCACACTGACAGTTTTTAAGTTCTACTTTCAATTCCTCACATTCTTTGGACACAGAAGTTGTTTTCTTTGGATAAACACTGTTATATAGAAATGTGGGACCATTGAACCACATTCTGTTGTTGAACAATTTACAGGGGTCCACTCCCCGTGAAAGGATATCTATTGGATTCTGTTCAGATGATACATGACCCCCATTGGCTTATGGATGTGTTCTCTTGAATGATGTCAACTCTATTCTGCACAGTTATCTTAAGATCCATTGGATCCTTTTGGATCCTTTTGGATCCATGAAAGCACTATCATGGAATCACTCCATAAGAATACTGTTGTTTCCAGTTTCATTGCAGCAAGGACTCTTTTCACTAACTTTGATAGTAAGACTGCAGCACACAATTCCAGCCTTGGGATTGTAAGGCTTTTTACCGGGGATACTCTAGATTTGTTGGTCACCAGTCTAACCATAGTTTCACCAATAGAACTGAAAGACTTGCAATGAACCACTGCTCCAAAGCAATGTTCTGAAGCATCAGAGAAACCACGGATTTCTATCTGGGTAGCTTTTTCAATCAGAATTCGTCCCTCAATATCAATGTTATTGATACTTTTTAACATGATCAAAAAGTTATGCCATTCTTAATACTCTGCAGTTGTAAGTCTGTCAGTCTAATCAATTTTTAAGCACCATAGTTTCTGCCCGAATATTTTAGTATTAGATACAATTGGACCAAGCAGTCCCAAAGGATCAAATAATCTTGAAATAGTAGACAGCGCACTCCTTTTTGAGAATGATGTCCCAAGCTCCACTTTGACTGGAAAAGAAATACAGTCGTCCACTGGTTTCCAGGACACTCCTTAGGTTTTCGTTTCACTTGGATTTGAGAAACTATAATTTCCATCGATTCTTGGAAATAGTTCTGCATGGTTTTTTACACTATTTATGAAGTTGTATTCCAACTTTTTGCATAATAACTATAAGCTGTTGCTGCAACTCTTAAGTCTCCTCTAAAGTTTGAGTTCCACACAGTACATCGTCCACGTAAAAATTGTCACGCAACACAGGTGATGCAATGGGAAAATTATTCTCTTCATCAATGGATAATTGTTTCAAAGTCCTCATTGCCAGATAGGGAGCACTCACAGTTCCATAAGTAACTGTAACTAACTCATAAGTTTTAGATGCCTCACTGGGCGTATTACTCCACAAGATTCTTTGAAGTTTGTGTTGACTGGTTTCTATGAGTATCATTGGATACATCATCTTCATGTCGGCTGTCAAAGCATACACATGCTTTCTAAACCCTATCATTATCGAAAATAAGCCATCTTGGATGATTCCACCATTATACTGTAACGAGTTCAATGAATTACCATTAGTGGTCAATGTGGAACAGTTAAATACAGCACGCAATTTTGTACTTGTATTCTCGGGTCATAACACTCCATGATGTGAGGCATAATACATTACAACGGGTTCTCTTTCTTCCACCACTTCTCTCATGTGGCCATGTTTCAAATATTCATTCACGAAGCTTTTGTATAACGTTAAATATTCAGCGTCTCTGGATAAACGAGACCACAGCGATTTGAGTCTTCTGAGAGCAATGCCCTTTGAATTTCCTAAACACGAAGCATCCTCTTTAAGGGGCATTGTGACAATATACTTCCCTTCCTCATTTCTCCGATGTATACGAGCTAAATGTTCCTCACAAATCGAGTGTTCATTACTTTTATATGTTTCTGATTCGGCACTTTCTATCTCCCCAATTTTTTTAACGTTATTTTTAAATCATCTTCTCGGATTAATCCGCAATGAACCTTAGTGTCACTAACTTGATCTACACTACCGCTAGCCACATAACCAAATACTGTATTTTGCAAAAGCAAACGTGAATATTGCAAGACCTCAATAGTTCATAAAAAATTTCTGCTCCTAATAAAATATCTATTTTTCCTGGGACATTAAAATTATAATCAGCTAACGGAATTGAAGCTGAAATTTCAACATTAACATCAAGTATTGTTTGGGGAATTAAATTAGTAATTTTTGAACTATTAACATATTTAATTCTTTATGAAAACTTAGTTTTTATTCGCTATAGTACTTCTAACGCATCCACTCACTGTCAGTGATGAATCATTTAAACACGAGATTAAAGTATTTATTTATTCCTTTTTAAGTTGCAAACGATTAGCGCACTCTGAACTTATTAAACATGTTTGACTTCCAATATCTAACAGATACCTGGCTTCTTCCCAGTCACCATTTTTATTTTAACCTAAACTCTAACAGTACTCAATAAAACACTTTTTTGTTTTGCTCTTTGCGAAACTGCTAGCTACAATTTTTTCATTGAGTTCGTGGGAAGGGTGGGAAAATTCATAAATTCTTCCTTTTGACCTTCACGGCCAGACGTTTTTTCAGAATTGTTTATTTCTGCCTTAGGTTTGCCGACGCGTCTCGAAAAATGAATCATTTTATGATGTGGTTTTCCACAAAAGCAATTTCTACTCGAACATCTTTTAGCATAAGATTCTGAAGTAAAACATTTAAAGCATAGATTATTTATTTTAAGTATTTCATTGCGATCTTGAACTGAAAGCATCCTAAATCGCGGACATAAATATAACGCATGCTCCTCATTTTTACACATGACACATTGATAGCTTTTATTTCTGAAATTAACGCTTTTGAAATCCCTTTCTGATACCCTGAATTATAAGGATTTTTTGTTTTATTTATTATTGGATATCTTCTACTTTCATTCATTGATGACTCATATTTAGATTTCTTTCTAGAAGAAAGATAAATATCAATTTTTTTCTCGCAAGTTGTTGCGGTTTAAAAAAACTTCACCCTGTTTTATTGCTATGTGAGTTTTCAGTTCTCTATCAACGTCACTAAATATTTTATCTGAAACAATCAATTCACATAACGATTTAAATCGCTTACTTTTCACAGCTGACAATAATATTCAAAATTAGCAGATAACTTCGACGCGAATTGTACAAAATTTTCAATGGGTAACTTTTGCGCATTGCGAAAGTTATTTAAACTCTCTTGTGGGGTGGGGTGGTATTCTTTTAATATTACAGATTTAAGTTTTTCATAATTATTGATATTCTCCTCTTTCATATAAACCATTAAATTTGATACCCTTTCTCTTAATATAATTAATAGTATTTACGCTTTTAATTCTTTTGGCATATTTTTTGTTTTAAATGCTTTTTCTATTGATTGGAAGAAAATTATTATAAGATTCTACTCGAGTAGGCACAGAAGTCGTTAAAGTTTTTACACTTTTAGTTAGATTTTCATTGCTTTTGTTTAAAGTATCTATATCAGTTAACTTATCTCGATAAGTTACTTTTTTAAGGTTTTCTAATTGTAATTCCTTTTCCAATAAATCAGATTGTTGTTGTATTTGAGCCAGTTTAATTTTCTCTGATTCTAATTTCACTATTTCTCTTTCCTTAATTGATTTCTTTTCCTCAATAACATAATCAACGATATTTTGAACGAATTCAATGTCATTAATATACAAATCACAATTTTCAATAATATTTCTTAAGTCAACGACTTTTGCTCCATCCTCATGAGTTAATCCTCAGCAACGAGGATTAACTCGTCTTTTTTTTTAATTTTCTAATTATAGACATGGTATATTAAATTTCAGAAAAGAAGACACAATAGATAAATTTCTCTCATCTCAAAAACAGGATCGATGTTTTGCTTTAGGGAGGTCACTTCTCCACTGATGTGGCACTTTAATCCATAGAAGAATATCACATTAATCCATATCACAAACTGAAGAATATCACTCATTTCTATTCACTAAGCACAATCTAACACTTATAAACTTTTGTTTCCTCGAGGTACTTGCACCCCGGCGATGCGGACTAGATGGACTTTTTACTACACAATATTATAGTTCCATAGATTACTCGCACAATAATACCCTTACTCAACGGACTGTATAAAATAAATCTGTTTAATGATTCACAAGACACCTGCACATGATGCCCTTCTCCTCAGTTACGTTTGGAATCAACAATTAAGTTCCTTATTTATAGGTGGGGCGGTGATAGCACATGCAAGCGTTAACAGTTATTAGGAAACTAGCCAAAAAATATTTTTTCCTTACCTAATACCTCTTTTTAACATACAATACATATTTAATAAAACCTTTATTGTAGAAAGGAACTCCATAGACTGTTAATAACTTTACCCAGATAGTATTTTATAATTTTGAACACAATGTTAACGAATACCTTTTTTCGAAACGCATTGTGTTTTCTATATAGAAATACAAATACCGAAAATTAAAATAGCTTCGAAAATATCTGCTCAAACATACCATACTTTGCATGTGCATTGAACTAGCAAGTCATGAATGAAGTATACATTAGATTTAAGCTCATGGATGAGAAGTACATTAGAATTAATATACGAAGGAGAGATACATTAAACTTAAATCTATGGAGGAGAGGTAAATTTAAACTTAAGTTCATGGATGAGATGTACATTTGATTCAAACTCAGGGATGAAGGATGCATTAGATTCACACTAATGGATGAGGGATACGCTAGATTCAAGCTCATAGATGAAGGATACAATAAATTCAAATTTATGGATGAAGGATTCATTAGACTTAAACTCAGAATTGAGAGATACATTAGATTTAAGATCATGTATAAGGGATACAATGAGAAAAAAAGTTTGATAACCAATTTGCTAGACTATCTTGATTTCTGACTTCACCAGACTGTGACTCAAAATTATAAATAGATTAAGTTGTCTTAACAAATCTTCCGAGATATTTCAAATAAGTAGAGAAATTATTATTTTTTTAGAATTATACAGTAATTTGTTTAGTTTTAAATTTGTATGTTTAGCTATTGCTTAAACTGATTTTTTCTGATACATATTTTGTTCTTTGTTAATATGAGAATTAATTTTTTCCATAATATTTTTCAATACCATACTCTATATTATTATTCATTATAATTCACTTCCCCCTTATCTTTATTGGATAGTTCCTTTTTCTATGATAATATTTTTTTTCATTTTTAAAGATGCTTTTAATTGGTAAATAGTTAAAATTCGATCAGAGTAAAAGTTTAAAATTTTTTTGAATAGAATAATTTTATCATTAAATGTTTGAAATACTTCTTTAACATTTCTCAACTTGCTTTAGCCTCCAGAAATCGGAACCTTAGGGGCAAAATTTAATAAAATTCTAAAAGTGAACAAATATTTTCAAGACAAATCAAACATGTGTACAAACAGAATTCGTAATTGTAAAACATTCATCATGTTTATTAACTTAATTAGAACTAAAATATCAATGAACTTTAATCCATTGATATTATAGTTTTGTTTATTAGAGCCATTGTTACAGCGTTACTAATTTTACCGTAAGACAGGCTGTGAAAAGAATCGGAGAAATTATTACGGGTGTCCAATTGTTTATCCATTTATGTTTTGACAATTGTATAAGTGGAAAAATAGTATTCAAGTCTGTAATGGGGAAGGGGGTAGAAACTAATATTTCTAGTATTTTAATTTGAAGGAATTGTATGTGATGAAGGCGCTTGTTTTCAGATTGATTCAAAAAGACTGTAAGACTAAAACATATTTTATTAAAATTGAATTCATCCTGATAAATTATTATTATTGGTATGGAAGATTATTACAAATAAAATATACCGGTTGTGATGAACCATACATCAACTATTTTAAGTAATTGCCTTAAATTAATATCAGTTCTAAGCGTTTTATGAATAAAAAGATCAATTTGACGATATAACTAAAGTGATATCTCAACTGGAGATGGAATAAGATTCTATAAGATGATAAATCCAATAATAATAATACGACAAACAACAAACTAAGATTCTAATTATTAAATTGCAATTTTTTAGCACGTTACAATTATGAAAACAGTTATAATATTAATGTAAAAATAAAAAAGAAATATTCAAAATGAATATTAATTAGAGTTAAATAAGCATAATTTTGACCTTCAGGCCTCACAGAAACAATTACTATTACGAAAAGAAAAATACTTTCTTCACATTCCTAATGCTTTTTATTTTCATTAGTAAAACATTCTAAAAGTACAAAAACAGCGAAATGAACAACAATGTTAACAACAAAAAGAATAAAAATGGAAGATTCTGCCACAAAAAACAATTATTAAATTTAGTATTAAACTAAGAGCAAACGAGAATACTAAGTAGACAATAATATTCTGTTCGCATATTAAAATAAAAGCAGATGATATAATATTAAATTAAATATATCTCAGCAATGTAAATATTCCTTAAGTAAACTAAATGTAATTATTATAATCCTAATGAATTATAATGTTAATATTTTGAACCTAACACCTTGAATCCTTTATTTTATGTCCATACATTTTTGTTGATGCCATTTCCTCAAAACAACAACATGTTAGCATATGTTAATAAAGTAGCAAGCGATTTAATTCAAACAAATATATAATTGATAACTATTGTATGAAATAGATAAATTAATTTTTTGGGATGATATTTTCAGAAAGTGATTAATTGATAATTCTGACAGCAAGTAAAAGTTTATTTACTGTTTGTTTTTGAGAATAATTTTGTATACAAGTTGAAACAGTATATCATCATCAGCAGCAGATGTTACATATATTTTTTAAAATTATTTGTCATATATATAATACTGAGATTTATTTTATACAAATAACTTGTTTGAATTGTAGAATAGTTCTCTTCCATTCTATAATATCATATTTAAACAACATTGTTTTTCTACTTGCGATATCAGTATTTGCTAAAAAAATATACAGTAAGCATGTTTATTGTTCGCCTTTTTGTTTTTCTAAACATTTTTTTGGTAATAAAGCCAGAGAATAATAGTATACAAATATTAGTTTAAGAGAAAATCAATTATTTGGATCTTTCAAAATATTTTATCTGTTTCGTATTTATTTAAATGCAAAACAAAACTCAAAATTTGCAACAAAAATAATAATGCAATCGAAGATTATTTATCTTTTACCTATATTTGTTCCCGTTATTATTTATTTTCAAAGCATTAATGTTTACTATATACACGAACTTATATTTTAAGATATCTCCTACACATGTTCATTCCTTTGGAAGAACATGGTTTCATAACAAGATGTGTAGCTCTTAGATGTGCAATGAGATTGAAAAGAAAGATATTAATAATATTCCCACAGCGGTAGATTGAACACGAAAATTAGAACGAATCTCTATAAAAAAAAAAAGAAAAACTGTTTCCTCGTAGAAATTGGTACAATTGATATTTATTACCATCAGATATAGAAAAACATAGATTAAGAATACACTGAAAACTCTATTGTGATTATGTAGAAACAGAAAGTAAACAAGCTTTAAAAAACATGATATGAACGCGAAAAACAACCATTCAGCATTGGGTAAGAAGATGAAATGAAACGATCAGTTAAATGGAGAAAGAAGCAATTCATAAATTTCCTGAATTAATTATACACAAGAGGGATGGGAATTTAATGAACTCAGGTAAAGAAGCGATAAATGAGAAATGAGCTATGAATAAGATTTTTTTGCACAAAAAAGTTTTTCAGCTTGCTTTGAGTTTACAAACAATTATTGTTAATCTAAAAAAATCTGAGTATAGTAACAAACTGGTTGCTTTAGTTATCACAAATTCAGTTAACCTTATATTTTTATATTTGTATGGATAAAGATAACTGGAAATGTAATTTGAAGTGAACACAAGTACACGCACGCACGCAGACGCATCACACACGCACGCACGAGGTCCTAAATTTCTAGCGGCAAGATAGTACAACAATTATTATCGTGGACACACACACACACACACACACACACACACACTTGGTATACTTCGTTTCAGTTGCATGTGCTTTACGTGGGATGAGCTAGATTATATGATAAATAATGTAGGATCTTTAAGCAGAAGACATGGTGAATAAATGGCGGTGAGAAATATCCTATGAAAAACATTTTTGGGAGAGCGGTGATTGCAAGCATTAAAATAAGGAATGGTATCCAGGAAATAAAGTTGATTATGTATAGGAGGAGGAACTGACCTTAGTGCACTATATGTGCGGAGCGGAGTTTTTATTGCTCCGGAAGTATGAGAGGAGAGATATGTAGAGAATTAATTAAATTTAAGTAAAAATATTACACAGGTTCACATAATATGAAATAATAAATAATAAAATCATTAAAGCGGAAAAGAAAATGAACAGAGAGCCAAGTAGACGAATGAAAAGAATGGACCTAGTAAAACAAAAAAATCTATTTAGGCGAGGACCATAAATATTTGGGATTAAACTGATTTAATAGTACGCCAGCTTATCCTAAGTAAAGATCCTATCCCCAACCTTATCCCTATTTATGAAAGAAAGTAAAAGAACATTCTCGTTTGATTATACTGTAGTTATAAATTCAACTACCAGCAATCTGAGATCCCAATGGATGTTGAGAAGAGAAATATTATTAGCAATACAAATAACCTTTTTTTTCCGAATTTTTTTTTTATATGCTGATTCTAAATGTCTGTACTTATTCCGCCAGATCCCATTGTATCATGTAATAAAACCTATCAATAAATGATTAATAAAACAAGCGAAAAAAGGCGAAAAAAGAATTTTTTTACGTGATGAACACCGTTATATCATAGCAACAGCCTTGATGAAATAAAAGAACCAAATTGCACAATTCTAAATTATTAATACTTTTCATAATCATAAAATAATAAATTTCAGTGTGACAGAAAACAGCTGAACATTTTATTTAAACCGAAGAAAAATATTTCAATATGATCTTATAACCTTCAAACATAAAAATCAAAAATATTTCATTCCATTTGCAAATTCACTATCAAGAACAATGTTCATAAGGCAGAAGGCAAAGACTCATAATGAATTTTATATATATTAAAAGTTCAGAAAATTAGAACCAAAACATGATAGTCAAAATTTTGAATCCAACCAGATCGTTAAATCTGTTTGCATTAAAATGAAACATGTGAGATTTCTTAAACATAATTATACTATAAAATAAAGTAAATACACACAAACATAAAATGAAGTGCAATATGTAAATTAAACCGCAAACTATCCTTGCTATTGCTTTTAAATATGAATAATTTTCTGTCGATTCAAAGTTAAGAAAAATGTATTATATCATATTAATTCTGTAAAACAAACTGTAACTGAAAAGAACTAAATTAAAAATATAGACTCTACTTATTGAACTTTATGTATATTAATATTACTTTATTGAATTTTAATACTGTTTTTCATATATTGAATTTTAATTTAAAATTAGATACTCTTTATTATGTAGGCAACATGATATTTAATAAAATTAATTGAAATTAGAGTTATTGAAAATATAACTTGAATAATGAAGTATAAGAGATATATATTATAAATACATAATATAATAAGTTGTTCCTTTTTAAATGACAATTCTCTTTTTCAAAATATTACAGTTAATTGCAACCGATTGCTTAGGAAAAATATATTTCTTCAATATATATCCTACATCATCTATTTGTTGTATTATTTCACTTCCTATGTCATCATAGACAAAGTTAATTACCACCGATTGCTTAAAATGCTTAAACATAGAAAGAAAATAATAGTCCTATTTTCATAAACTTATAGCTACTATTATGGATTGATTGTTTGAGACACGGCAGCAATCAAAATTGTAATAATAATAACATTGTTAACTTTACCAAGCTGAAACAAATAATGGTATATTTGCAAACATCTTACACAAACTTATAGAACAGAACAAAAACAATTGATACATATATATTTTTTACAATGAATAATTTTGTTCAAAAAATGAAATAAAAGCATCTTTACCTAAGGTTTTCATTATATTTGATGACTAGTTATTTATATTTGAATTGGAAGGACTTATATGAAGAAAATAGTAAAATTTATCTAAATTACCGAATATATTGAAGAGAAATGAAAATGACGTACTTCAAACAAATGGAAAAAATTGTTATTTTTAAATATGCAATATGTGTTCTATTCAGTTAGTTATATAATAAAGGGAGGGCATTCTAGAACTCCTACATGCAAACGATATTAGTAGGTTTAATAAATAACTAATGAAGCCATTAATAGATGGTCATGAATAAATGGAATACAAAATCACATTATATGTTTTCCTATTTTGTGCTTGAACTGGCGAAGAAGAAAATTGGCGTTTAGTCTTAAATTATGCCCGGTATCGGTTTCTAAAACATAATTGGCGTGACAATAGAGGTTTCGGATTTTTTTTCGTGGCAGATGTTTCTCAGTTGAGGTTTCTGATTTTAAATCACGAAAGCTATATAGTTACCTATTTGAATAGCCGTTCTAAATGTATCATTTTCAGCGTTTAAGTAATTATAAAGTATTCTTTTCACTAAAATGCTTGTTTGAATTCCACTCAAATTGCAAATTTACTGAAATGAAATCTGGGGAAAAAGGCATTGAATAAGAATAGCTTGAATTTAAATTATATAATAGTTATCCGATACAATCATCAACAATATAAGTAATTTATCTCAATTAGGTAAGTAATAATACAGAGTTATTTCAGAAAAAACCATTTGTCAATTTAAAATCAAACAAAAGAAACGATACAGAGATCCATGAAAGTTGCTATTCCTATACTGTTTCTGAAATCTGATTCGATATTTTTGAAACACTTTATCGATTTTAAAGATTTTTCCTCAGATTAACTTCGTTGCTTATTTTAGGACTTAAAAGAATCGGAACAGATCTTGATAATAAAAAAAACCAAAAACATTTAAATTCAGAATTTTACAAGCTTCTAGATTACAAAATTAAAGAAAATATTTTGAGCAAAATGCATATTGTGAATTTCATGCATACTAGTAGGTATAGAAGAGTAGAAAAAAAAAATTAAATACAAAAAAGGAAAACAAATAACTTAATTTATGTTGTAAAGGTTTTTTAACTGCTTAAGAAGATTTCGGTTAAAAATATTTTGGGTCGAAGGGTATTGGTAAAAATAGGAAATCTATTTTCCGATATGGTAATTAATGTTTCCAAAATTAAAACAATTCTTTTGAATTTAGTTTTTTATTTATAAGAAATCATCATACTATTCAAAATCTCACCAAAAGAAATTCTCATCTACCATTAGCGAGTTCAAGTTTTGTTTATTAAACACTTGTAGATATATATAAGTATAATAATCGACTTTCTATTTTCTAATCGATACTTCGATTGAATTTCGAAAGAGCAGTCATCCTTGATTAATTTAATTTCATTCTCCTCATACAGGTAATCAATATATAGAAGAGAAAATAGACATCATTCGTAATGCGGTGCCGGAAACGCGCGCAAGATATCAGTGGTAGAATAAGGCGAAAAAGAAACAACGAAAGGCCAGCGTCTGTTTTTATACCCGAGAAAAACGGAGAATTTTCAAATTTCTGTTTACGTCGCAATTGAAGTATTGAACTTGAATCTAAAGGTTTCGGTACGTTGCGAATGGAAGCTTTACAACGAGAATGACAGTTGCAGCTAATACGCGTATGGCAGTTGGTTGGTTGGATTTAGTTGTCGTTAAAAATAGAATGTATACCAAAAAAGAGAAAGAATCGGGAAAGATGAGAACGTGGGTTCATACACACACACACACACACACACACACACACACACACACACACACACACACACACACACACACACACACACACACACACACACACACACACCCACACACACACACACACACACACACAACATTTATATGAGTGTGTTCGTAATTTATATTTGAGAAAACTCTAACCTCAATGAAAGCGCATATGTACAATCCCTTCATTGCGTAAAGTATGTAAAAGTAAGCACAGAAAAAAATCGTTATGAACACACAGTAATTTAAATTGCCATTTCAGGCTTATAATCGGAAAAAAAACATGTTTATTGGATCCTCCTTCAGTGGAAATTATAACAAACTGATTATCACCATAATATTAGAGGAAAACAACTATTTCCATTTGATCCATAGGTTGTTTGGGATATATGGCTCAAATTATATATGCTTTCCGGGACTATACATG
>BMAW01115994.1:38006-87764 GCA_019974015.1 Nephila pilipes | reverse complement strand
ATATCGTACTTATGTTGAATAATTATTTAGTGAAGACATTTTGAATCCTTTGGCACTTGAAAGAAAAGTAATTGTATACTTCTTTTTACAAAAACATTTTCAACTATTAGCAAAATTTATCCTGAAATATTTATAAGTATTTCTCTTAGAATGCTCCCAAAACCTTTCAAATATATTTATTAATAATTTGTTCGTTATTTCTTAGTTAATCTTTGTAAACTCGATTAAGTTAATGGTTTATTAACAAGGAAAAGAATGAGCATTTCTTTGTTGTCAAATTTCTTTAAATATGTGTATAAGATATACAGAATTTAGGTAAACAGATATATGGCTAAAAAGAGGCCTATGTATAATCAGCAAATCACGATTCTTTTTCTTTTTTTCTTTTTAACAAGCCTTTCAACTTATTTTCCCTCTCAAAAGTCAAGGATTTATCTCAGTAAATTTCATTTCTTCGTATTCTGAAGTTATACAACGTGAGCAATATTTAACTATTTCATCGTTTTGTTTCAAAATGCTCTGCTTAAAATAACATTGGCTGCAGATTACGATTTTTGTTTGATTTATCTCGCAATTGCTGATAGTACCAAAAAATCAGGTTTTCTGAGCCACTCTCACTTAACAAGAGTAAGAAACGATAAATGTTTTCACTTCTCAGTGAAATCACATTGTTTATTTTAGGACTGTCATTTATCATTTCCAGATGACGGAATTCACTTAGCAAACATTGTCATCCATTTAAATTAGTTGTTGTGAGCATTCTACTTTCACATTCATTAAAGACTTAACAATATTTCTGTTGTCTAGGTCATTTGTTAGTCCAGGATTCTGGAATAAAAGTAATTTATTTCCTTTTGATTTCGAGAACTCTGGGGATAGATTTAATTATTTGAAAAATATATTAAAAGATAGATTACCTTAGATTATTGTTTAGTATAATCTTACTTATCATTTACAATCCTTTTTATCTCTCTTCAAATTGAGAAAAATAAATTCTATTCGTGGGAGTATTAAAATACTTTTAGTATTATCCAGAAAATTGTAAGGTGTAAAAAATAATATTTTCCTATATTGCACCACATCCTTCATCATCTATCTCATAATTAAGCAATGGATACAATAAATTCTTTTTCAGGTTAAGTTATTTTTAACAATTTGCGTAGACTAAAAAATTACGAATGGAGCAAATAAAAGTTATGTATCTAATAATTTTTACTAATTCATGATTTCTAGTCGACATGCCTATAATTTAAATTCTACTTTCTTAGTACTTCTGAAATATTGTACATCAAATTCCAGAAAACGTAATTCTTAACTTTAAAATTTACTTAAAAAGAGACATTTGTGAGCGTATTAAAAAATTCATAATATAAAATCAAAACATGCATTTGAAAGTTTGTAAGTCATTCTATTAAAAAGGGGAACCAAAATTCAGAAAAAATTATTGTGATATGACATGGCGCCAAATATTGGAATCTTTCTTTCTTGCGAATGATTACTGACTAAAAGTCAGCAACCCTTACTATCTCCTCTTTGTGAGTAGAAAATTTTTACAATACCTCATGCGGCGTATGTGGAATTCCAGGTGTTCCCAGAGGGGGAAAGAAATTTTTCTTCAATCCTAAAAGCGCCAAGTGGAAAGGATATTTTGACTTATTATTATTATTAAAATATTAGTTAAAACTTGTCGCAAATGACTAAATATTGCATTTTTAGGCGAGTAAGAACGATTCCCAAAGTTTCAGATTTCTAGCTTGATGGGAAGTTGGTTAAATTAACGATCGAAAATGTGATGACACACACACACACACCAAGTGAAATTCAGAAAAACGTTGTAAAAATTATTATAGTTAAGTAAAAACTATTATAGTTAAGTAAAAACTATTATAGTTAAAAACTATTATTTCGAAGAATATTGAGCAACAAAGATGAAATCGAGATGGTTTTTCTCTTGTGTTATGAAACTAAGTGACATCAATTAAGAGTAACGTTACGTATCATGTTTTGTTTCAGACTTGAGGACATGTGGCAATGACCAGTGGCCATCGGCGTAATTTCGGTCGAGTCGTAAGTTCCAGTATTGATGCCATTGAAAACCTGTCGTCTAGGGGGCTGATGCAAGTTAAATTTTTCCAGACTGAATGTCCTTACGTTGGGTGGATGAGGAAGTTTAGGTTATCTTTACGTTGCTTCAAGGTGCGCTGTTAATAAATAATAAATCAATCAGACTTGAGTATAGAGCGCATAAACTTTTGTAAAGTTTCATCAGACCTATGGAGACAATGTTATGTCGAGGACCCATGTCATCAGGTGTTAAGCTATTAAAGATGAACCTCGCAGCGGAATGCATGGAGCTACTAGAATCGACGAAAACGTTTCTAGAATCAGGGACCTATTGCGTTCTGATTGTCGCTTGACTGTCAGGATGATCGAAGAAAGGTTGTGTGTATCTGAATTACACCACACCGCTCATCATATTTTGATAAATAAATTAGAGATCAGAAAAATCTATGCGATAATTATCCTTAAAAACTTTTCGGAAGAACAATTTGACTGATTTATAATTTGTTAACGCCGTTCTTAAAAGCAACAGGAAGACTATTAGCGACGAACCACACAATTCCTTCTTCTTCCCCTAAGGAAGTACTTCGAGTCTAGACAAATTTAACGTACATTAGCCTCACTACATAGCGGGTCCTTAGCTGAATCAGGATGCGAATCCACGATTCGACGGAAGGAATGCCGACCACAAGCTTGCAACTATGACAGCTCGACAACCGCCGCAGCTTTCACAAGAACAAAAGAACGACAGGAGTAACAAGATTTTTTTTTAGTAAGCAATGGTATGGTTTTTTATAGCCAGAATCGACTATTATAATCTTCTATTCTTGATTTTTCCAATGTATATTTGTGATATTCAATAAATAGTAAATTTATAGTCCATTGTATTTACTTCTTTGTGATACTGAATTTTTCTACAAATGAAATGTCGAAAAGTATTTGCAAGGGAGGAAAAGGTCTCTTAAAAAGCATATCTAAAAATGTTTAATCAGTTTTATTTCGATAAGCATATAATTAATTATGAATGAAGTGATAAAAATAACTGAATAAGAAAGTCTTTTGGATGTACATGCTTGTACATTATTATGAGGAAATCTACATTTGCAATAGAAATTTCTTTCAATTGCTTAAAAATAATCTAATTGCATCAATAATATATTTTAGCATTTTTACTTATCTTTAATTACTTTAATTCTTATCATATATAGTAAGGAATTAATTTTAATTATCAAGAAATTTTGTTTCCGATGATTTTAACAGTTGGTTTACTAATTATTAAAAATGATGAATTTGAACAATGAAGATTATCAATTTAAAGAAAAATTTAAGATAAATAAGTATATTTCAATGATAACTGCATTTAAGATATCTCTATTTCTACCAATGTTTAACATTAGTGTTGACTCTTTATTGAGATATGGATTTATATATATATATAAGAATAGTGAAAAATCGAGTAACAGATAAAGAAGTTATGGCCATATAGGCATTCATTTTCAACCAAACATCATATCTTATCTTTTTCAATGAAAGTTTTGCTTTAAAAGATGAAAT
Organism: Nephila pilipes; assembly: GCA_019974015.1. NCBI lineage: Eukaryota > Metazoa > Arthropoda > Arachnida > Araneae > Nephilidae > Nephila > Nephila pilipes. The sequence goes on along the minus strand of BMAW01115994.1, from coordinate 84,149 downwards.
GAAAAACTTATAAAGATGCTATTTTGTAGAAAATATAAATACAAATTGTATAACTTCTTATAAGTTCTTTAAGAATAAATCTGAGTAACAATAAGAAGTGTCGTAAAATTAATTTAAAACCATTTATTTTATTTCTAGGGTTTTTATAATTGAAACAGTTTGTGAGAAGAAAGAAATGTACTAAATTACAATTCTTTGAACATCAGATTTTTATTGTTTCGACTGAGTTAACTTACGGAAGTGAATTTTTCATTTTCTTTCGTATAAAATGAAAAATAAACCTATTTAATGAAGATTTAAAACGAAATATTCTTGCTTTTTCTTAAAAAAAAAAAGTACGCATATTTCCGTATTCATTTATATCATTATCGAAAGAACATTTTCGTAAATAATTTTATAATTGATAAACGATTTAATGAATGTTGGTATACATTATTTGAAAAGTTAGTTATGAGACATTTAAAAATATTTTTTTATAGTAACATTAAATTATTTTTAAATATCTGTAAAAAAGTAGTATTTCATTTAAAAAAAAAACCCAAACTTATGTTTTTTTCCTTTAGGTTTTGAAGAAAGACATTTTATTTGCATTAACATGATTTTTTTTTGACGATAATCTTCGTACAAAATTATCCATATCAGTTTTCAATCTGCCGTGAACTTCCACAATTTTGAGTCGGTTACCACATTGAAAATTTCTTTTTCTTTACCACAATGAATGTTTCTTTTCTTTCTTTTCCTCAGTTTAAAACCGTCTAATCTGCTTAATTAGAACAAGAAAAAATTTTAAAAATTCTGATTAATATGAAATATAATTATTCTTCGTTTATAAGTATTTCAACTAATACTTACTATTTTAACTTTACTTTTTGCTTGTAACATCATTATAACTTTAAATAATAGTAAACTTCAGAATTTTCTCAAAAAATTGATTTGTGTACTATAGTAAATTATAAATTAAAAATTCATCTCACAAATAACTTTTAATGTCTTTTCAAAAAGTAGAAAACGAAGCACCTTACATACTCATACTTTATTAAAAGGTGAATTTTTATTTTGAATAAAAACTCTGAAAGGATCTTTTTCAAAAATATTTAGCTTTATCTTATAAATTCAGAACAATACATCAATAATCATCTTATATAAGAAAAATTCCAATTCTTAACATTCTTCATAGAAGAACTTACTTTTAGCATTGCAAATAATTACTGAGGATGAACGAGGGAGGCTGGAACAGTACCCGAGTTAAGAGTTGGAAATGGGGTACTAGGATTGGAAAAGAGGTATAATTGTCAATTAATAGATTTTATTTTTATAAGAAGTCCACGAGTATGACGTCTTTAGAGCATTTTAAAAATTGTCACCATAAAATTTCTGGCCGATAAGGCGATCTCTATCTTTTTTTAGAGCAGATTCGCCGGTAACAACCTATTAATTTATTTGTTGCTTTATTTACATTGAATAATGATAAATACAGGTCCTCTCAATCGTGACAACTCTTCGTAAAATGACGACAACTTGATTTTTTGAATGGTTATTTATTAACGGCGCTAGAACCAACGATTCAACAGAAACAGCACCGGCCGCGACTCGCGATCGTGACTACTCGGCTACCGCTTCTTCAACTTAATGTAACAGCAATCAGATCTAATTTATGAATCAGTGTCAGATTTATTTTGGAGTTGTTAAACAGATGGTTGCACGTAATACTAGCATCAACTTTCTTTAGCAAAGCCACCTGTTGTCAAAAACAAGTACTTCTTAAACCACCTTTGTATTTCTACTAAGGATTGATAGAATACTAAGTTCATGAGACCTGCGCATCACGAGAATGATAAAGACGTACTGCTAAAAAAGTTACAAGTTCTCGTAACAAGTATAACAATGTCTTTAGGAATTCCCGTGGCTTAGTTTGGAATTTAGAAAGCGAGATGTTGACCGCATGAAATCAAAACAAAGAGTAATGTATCCAATAACGCTAATGGGTAACTTTATCAACGACTGAGAAATTAAAATGATCATATTTCTAGATATAATGATATTCTTTTGAGTTTTTTTAATTTTTGCTCGAGATACACAATACGAGAACAGATTAGGAGAAACAATAATTTTTTGAACAAAATTTATGAATGTGTAACATTTTAACACAATATTTCTATTATCCGTTTAAACTTAAATTTTATATCAGGTCCGTAAAAAGTTAATTTTGATTTTAGCATTAGAAAAATTAAGTCTTTTGAAAGTCACATAACATTAGACCCAGCATGGTGAGCTCAAATTACCATATTTATAGCATCCTGATTTAAATGGACTGATATTAAATATTTACTACAACGAAATACCCACTTGTCATTTGAAACAAACTCGTAGTGGACAATGTGAGGAGTGGAGATGTTATATCGGTATTATGTCATTTAAAACAATTTCTTTTGAAAGTATATGAGCATCTGAGTAAGTAAAAACATACACTTTATGGAGAGAAAAAGGTTTCTAGAAACTTAATGTGGTAAACATTTGTTCCTTATATAAATTTATAGTTATTCAGAGATTTTTCAGATTCAATTCATGGAAATACATTCTTATGAAAGCTGTTGTCACTCTTTCTCTCGTATGACTAGAAGAAAGTTGTATTCTGATGTCCAAATGTTTTGAGGAATTCAAAATAATAATAAAAAAAAGGTATTGCTCTCATAATTTATTTTAAAATCTGGCCAGTTTAATTTCAATTTAAGTGCCTTTTTAATACCAGGTATTTGTTTTACTGTTGAAATAAATGAATACAAGCAATCGATAAAATGCTAAAAATATTAGATCAATGTTTTTGATCCGAGCATCAGATTCCTTTTGTTTGGAGAAAAATTAATGGTCACTTTAGTATTATCTAATAATTTGCTGTAATATTATACTTGTCTAATGACGTTTTTCGCTTTAAAATCATTCTTAGAGATTAAATGTGTTTTTTTTTAAAAAAAAATTACTCAAATCTCTAAGAATAATTTTTAAAGCGAAAAGTTTCATTTGGCAAGTATGAAATTGTAACAAAATGTGAGATTAAAATAACGTGACTATTTCTTTTCCTAAAAAAAAAAACGAAACATCTGTCAACTTATAGTAACTATTAATATGACCGTTTATTTCCTCCTTAAAACACCCTTCAGGGGTTTGCCTTCTTCAGGTATGAGAATTATTACCCTGGGGAACCTGGTCATAATTCTCATACCCTGTATTCTGTTTTTTCCCATGAGGTTTACTTGCCTATGGTAAACACGAGCGATACGCCCCAAGAATACCCTAGCTATCCTTCCCTATTTTAGACCTTCTTTGTCAACCAATTTTTACATTTTCTTTAATCTCTTTTATATCCGGATGACAATTGTATCTTGTTTTGACTCAGCTAGCCATATCTGGCTATTTCATACTGTTAAAGCTCACACTTATTTATTCACTCACTACTCACTTTCTACCTTAAAACGGGATGTATAGTCTGTTTTGAGGAAAAAATAAATGGTTCCTTTGTTGAACAGTTCCTTTAGTTAAACTAATGTTCAAGCAACAGATGTGTTTTCAAGAAAACGCATATATCATAGTTTTTATTTATTATTGCAAAGAATAGATAGAAAAAAATGAAACCGAACAGTTTATGATTTTATATATGTTTTCCTGAAGAACGGATTTGCTTAAGTATTTTCGTTGTTGATTTCAAATAAGAATGGAATTATTGACAGGAATTTTCGGCATTTTACTTGGTAATTTACACATCTTTAAGAACTGCGAATTGCAACCGTGTTTTTTTGCTTCTTTCTCCATGATTCCTGTCCGACAACGGAACGTATGATTATAGTAATTGTAAGTCAAGTTTAATAAGGTTCATTTTCGTAAATAAGTTATCCGCGTTGAAAGTATTATATCAAAAGACACATTTTTTCTGAATAGCAGCAAGAAACACATTCCAGATATTTACCTTTTCATTGTGTATCCTGACATTTTTGAGAAATTTTTTTGGGAAAAGGGGAGTGGCGTGTTATTTTTGAATTCCTTTTATATCTCCTAATATGGTGCACAACGCAATTTATTTCAGCGCTTCCATCAAACTAAAGGTAAAAGTCTTTTTTTCCTACAGTACCAAAAAGTGAAGCAAGGAGAATTTTCCACACATTACAAAATAATGGAAATCATTTCGCGTCGCCCATCTATATAATTTGATCAGGAAAACCTTACAACGAAATGTGATGCTCACGTGCAAACCACGGCTCATAACGTCACAGCTGGTTAAGTCCTCACGCTCAGAGCACGAGGCACAGCCACAACTTGTCAGAAATCACGCAAGGCACTTAACGCCGGCAAACGGTCACCAGAACCACGAACGCTACAAGTGATATCGAAAGGAGAATCGCCTTTTGTGTTCCTTGGTCTTTGGAAAAAGAGACATTTATTATTCTTTGTATCGAAATCATTGGATCGCAGATCCATAGCTATCACGAGATGTTTAACTGTGATTGATAGCATAATTTGGAAATAAAAGGAAGATAAAAGAGTTTTTTTCTTCTCTTTTTCATTTTATAGATAATTTGCATCGACTTTTAGATGATTCTTTTTCTTTTCCTGATTTCTGGTGGAAGAATGTTTATTACTAAGCAAACGTGATGAAAACAGAAAACATTTAAAGAATATCATAAACAATTTACATAATTAGATGTTTTATTCCTCTCACCTATTCTAAATAACGATATTTCATTAATGAGTTAATATGACGTCATTTACTCCATCCCCCTTATTTTGCAATGTTGCATTCCGAATTCATGATTCATTCTCATTAATTTTGAAATCACGAAGGAAATATTCGAAAAAAATTTATCTCAATACATTAAATTCAATTATTTTCTACGGTTTCTCTAAGATAATAATATAAGCGTTTATTTCATACATGTATTATATTTTATACTAAAGAACTCAACTTTTCATAAACATACTGCGGAAAATATTCAACACTCTCTAATCTTCTAATCAAGTCGTATCATAAATCATGGTCATGTGACGAGAGCGTCAGCTGTGTGTGAGCACGCACTCGTAACCCCTAACTTCCACACCATTTGAAGGACTTGGTACCTCAACCAGATTTAACGGGGATCAGCTCGGCTACAAGGCGAGTCTTTAAAGGCATCAGAGTTCGAACCCACGACTCAACGAAAACAACAATACTACGAGTTTACAACAATGGTCACCTTGCTACAGCGGCTATTCGTTTTCGATTGTCCAGCGAGGCCAATACCTGCAGATCTATCGAAAGAGTTTTGTAATCCAAAAAATAAATGGCTTATTGAAAAACATTCATCAAGAAACAAAGGAACAAAAAAAAAAAAAAAAAAAAAAAACCTCTGAACTGTTATCCCATGAAACTTCTAAAATAGACATAGTGCACTTTACCTCCGTCACGCAGATATTTATAAAGAGAATTTTTATTTGAGAGGATTTATATATGTCCTGGTTAATGTTGAAGTCACATCATTTTTAATTAAAATATGTAACATTATTAATACAAATACAAACACGCTAACAATATGTGGCAGTATTAACACGCTTCTAAAGTAATTAATTTAACATTTGAGAAACATAGATTAATTGTATAAAATACAAAAGAATCTTGAAAAGACTTAGGAGTTTTCCTTCAAGATCACATCAAATGACAATTATCGTTTAATGATTAAAATTTTTCTCATAATTAAGGCCACCTCAGGTGAGAGAAACCATATCATTTAAGCATCCGCAAAAAAAGCCCAGATAAGAAAAATTAAAATCTTCAAATCTCAGAAAGAGGAGAACAACAACAAAAATAAGAACAAAAACGAAACAACAAAAAAAAAAAATCGATCTCACATCTTTTCAAGAAGTTGCGGTTCACCAAACACACACTACTCGACACATTTTTTATCTTGCAATATTCCAACTTCTACTTCACTTACTCGGATGCTACGGAGCGTAACATCTCAATAGATATTTCCTAAACAACACATCATAATGTGTCCAGAATAATTGTAAAGTTATTTCACCCAGTGTATAAAGCAGCTCCATTAACTTAATTTTCCTCGTTCTTTTTTACGGTTTCCCTGATTTATTTCTTACTATTTTTTATACGTATATACATTACGCTTATTGCATGTAGTTTTTCCACTCGTATCGTTCTTACGGTTTGGAAGTGAGATTAAAAAATAAATAAATAAAATTCTATGTTGGTGTGATACAGGATAACTGATGTGAATATACAATTTTCTGTCTGATCATTTCCGGTGGGAAACGATTTAATCAATCAGCCGTTAAACGAACGCTTAGGATTCGGAAATGATCGGTAACGGTTTTAATTATCCGCGAATGAAATACAAGTATTTTAACGCTCGTTTGGTTTCATAAGTTTGCAGTGTAGTAAGTATCGCTAAATGACAGAGTAGTCAAACTTATCATTAATTTCAGATGATCATATTAAGGATTAAATTTCGAAAGACTTTTAAACTGAAAATTAATGGATTGATCTTAGCTTCCAAGGATGAAAAGATTAAAAATAATTCCACGAAAAACATTATGCTTTACAGACATAACCGGGATAAAATTCAATCATTTCTTTTTTTTTTAATTAAATTTTTAATGCATTATTTTCTTTTATTAATAATATTGCAGCAAGACGATTATTGATAAAACTGTTATGAAATAAATGAAAAAATAATTATTACATGACAAAAATAAAACACTGGTATCTCCATGTTTGTGTGTGGAGTTTTTTCTAAGCTCTTTTTTTTGAAGGCTTTGCCTTTTATATATGGATTTCTAGCAAGAGAACTTTTTCTATGAAAGGGAACTTTATATATGATCATATTATTTCATATGTAGCATAGTTAATTATACGACAAAAAGCTAGTTTTAGGAATTTCCTCATTTATTTTATATTTAGCTCCTTGATAAAGAACTTTTTCCTAATTGAAAAACTATAATCACAAGAAATTTTTTTATCTCTGGAATAATAGAATTTATGGGATGAAAAAAAATCACGGGTAATGTTGAATGGTTAGATTGAATTCACAACGCTCTATATCTCTTTCAAGACTATTGTCGACAGTTATAATTTTAAACCATGGCGATACCAGTACCTCTCTCTTCAGCTTCATTACCCTGTTATGTGATAACTTTTGGCCCAGTTGAGATTAACTTGCAGCTTCCCATAAGTCAGAAATATTTCATATAATATATCTAATATTAAGTTCCTCTTTAAAGAACTATTAATTGGAAAACAGCGATTATGTGAATTTTTAAGTTGAGTTTCAAGTGAATTTTTATCTCGTTAATTGAAGAATTGGTGTATGAAAAAAAAAATCATGGGAAATGTTGAATGGTTAGTTTGAATGAAAAACGCTTTGTATTTGTTGCATGACTATTGCCGACAGTTATAAATTTTAAACCATGATCAAATGACAAAGACGACACCATTACCTCACTCTTCAGCTTCTATATCCTGCTATATAAGAACTTTTGATCTTGAGAGTTTAATTTTCTACGGGCCATAAATCATAACTTGAAGAATTAAATTTGTAAAAGATGGGAAGCAAGTCTTAATAATCTGACATTAAAATAACAAACATGATGAACGTATCGTTTTCATCCTCTCTCGAAATCTACCCATAGAGCACAGTTAAGACTCCTTGATCTAAAACAGCGTTTATTTAACAATCTAAATTATTACGAAATATTTTACTAGAATAAGACTATAAAATATTTTATAAGACTAAGATTCTAAAATATTTTATGAGAATAAGTCTCGTGATTAGTTAGTATTGTATGAGAATAAGACTTTGAAACATGGACTATTTGTGAAACCTCCATTAACTAATATCTGAGATTTCTTACTGACTTCCGGCTTCTTTCCAACCAAATGAAACGTAGTTATGAAAATTAGGTAAACTTAAGAATTGTAGTGAACGGATATAATCAAGTCATACAGAAGCGATATAGAATTGAAACCGAAGATTGAAAGATCTCGGTAATATAAAGTTTGTGATAGGAGAAAGATAGAAAGAGTGTGAAGGCTTTGAGTCGTGTGCGGGTGTATATTGTGTGTCTATCTGATCTATAGGGACTAGGACCCGACGCTGTGTGGTTGAAGTTTTCTCCATTGTGAATTAACTCTCAAGGTACCGAATATCGGGGGGAGAATAACCTTTGGTATTTTTAGAAGTTATTAGTATCCGCAATGAGAGGAAGTGAACTAGTAGAGAGCCTTTCCCTTTTTAGGAAAATAATAAATAAGACTTTAAAAAGTTATTGACTACATTCTTATACTATTTTTATGTGACTGATTTAATTCTTTTATCTGTGCCCCTTGTAATTAAATTGAAGACTTAAGATTTGTGATTAGATTAATATTTAAAACGAATGATGAGTCAGGTAAAATGGATACGCCAAGACTTTATTATTATTTTTATTTTACTTTAAAGTATATCATTTATTAGAAACAAGTAAAAAATAAGGTTCATTTTTTTGTTACTTATCATTATAAATTAACGCTTTTTGTAAGCTTTTAGCATATGATTATTATATATATTCTCTAAGAGTATTTCCATTTTTTTGAAAAAAATGTATGTTGAATGGCTCCGTGAAAACAAAAGGAATGAAACTTCAAATGAGACAACAACTTTAGATACAAAAATAATATTTCAATTAATTAATTCAATCAGAAAAAAATTATATGGCACCATTATAAGATGAATAGTTCATCCAAGAAAATAAATAATACTACATGAGTCAATATCAAGGATCAAACATGCTGCTGAAATAATTAGTGTCGGAGGACCGTCACTGGCAAGTGACAGGCTTGTTCAGACAAAAAACAAAAGGATGAAAATGGAAAATAGGACAAGCAAATTTAGTTCAGAAAATTAAGATTGGAGTTTGATCAATCAGAAATGTATGTATCATTACAAGAGGTGCATAATTCAACCAAGAAGATAAATAATATTATATTTTGTTAATCAAAATTCCAGGAATCTGAGCAGCTGCTGAAGTAATTGGTATCAAATGATTTTGTTGAACAGACGACACTAGTTAGAAAATGACTGGTTGAATGTCTATAAGCTACAGAGTTTTCGGTATTGTTAAAATCATGATTGACTCTATTCTTGGATTCTACGAGAAACTGCCACTATCTGTCATTCACCGACATTATCTATAAAAGGAAGTCCTCCGGCTACTTACACTGAATAGTTACTTTGACTCATTGAATTGTTAAATTTTTCAACTATATTAAACTTTAAATATAAGAATAGTCCTATTTTTTGGTTGAATGAATGGATTGAGATCCTAGTTTCCGCATACATATACACAACAAAATTTATCTTGACTTGTACCTTCTTTTATTTTATCGTTTAAGTTCCAGATCTTTATGAATGTAAAAACATTGTATATTAAATAACGTAGATACAATAAACATTCTTTAATCCGAAATGTTCGGGACCTCAGTCATGCCAGATTATTGAGAAGCAATATAGTTTTAACACGCGTTGGGGGATACCAAATTTATAAATTACTTTAGTTAAAAATTTAAGGGATTAAAACATGTACTGAATGTTTTTACGCACATTCCGAGCCTGTGTAAATGATATACATATCTGGTAAAGTATTTAATTGTTTTATCAACTACAAAATTATATTTATGTATTGAACATTAATTTAATCGAATATTCTTGTGCTGTTAAAAACAGAGCCCATAAGAAAAATTAATACGATTCAATGACAGTTAAGTTATGACAAATTATTCTAGCGATACATCTAAGCTTATTTGTTTTATTAGCTCTTGAAGAATACCTTCCGAGCTTCGAAAGCATTTTAATGTATAGTAAACAGTATGTTCACAGCTGTAATAATGAGCAAACGCGATGTGTAAATTAGCAGAAAAGTGATTAAGTTCAACGTTCTCCCACATTCACATACACACAAAATCCAAAAGGATTGACTCGATCGGAGCCGAATTATGGAATGTGTCGAACTATCGAATATTGGATTCAAGAGCCCTTACTGCAGTAATTAAACTAGGGAGCCTCTCTTCAATTCTTCCGCTGTATTTATTTATAGAATTTTCCAGTACTTGGAAGCATAAAATCAAACTTCGAATATATACAGGATGATCAGTTTAAAAGAGAACTCGTTTGTTTTTTGTGTCATCCACATCTACAATAAATGTAACAAAACTTTCAACATCATTACTTATTTAATATGTCTATATTTAATGTACGGGTGTCGTTTTTTTTCACTTTCTAAATGCGAAAACTCATATTTTAAGCATAAATTAGCATGAACATCATTAGCAATTTTTAATTCGATTCTGCGTAAATGATTTGAGCAAATCATATGCTTCTTTCAACATTTTTATTTATTTATTTTTACTTTTGAAAGCTCATTTCGTAAGATTATGAATGGCAACAATAAAATCGTCTGCATGAACTAATTCTTTGATTTCAAAGAATTCTGAAATGTACCTAGACATAATTCAAACTTTTATTGCCTCTCTGGAGATACAGAACAGTTACTGTTGATTTCAGAAAGACGGAACTACTCCACATGGACACACATCGAACCTAATAATGAAAGTACTTAAGAAATTCTTTGATGACCGTTTAATTTCAATAGGCCTCTGTCCAGCAAGGTCCTCAGACGTCATCCTATTAGATTTTTTTTCAGGGAGGGTGGTTAGCTCAAAGATAGAGTTTTTCAGAGAAGTCCTGCAAATATTGATGAATTTGAACAAATCATAACTGAAGAAATCTCGTCAATAACAGCAATAATGTTGCGAAGTGTCTCAAAAAACTTGGTTCGACGTATTCATGTTTGCATTCAAAATGTTGGAGAACAATTTCAACATTTGCTGTAAGAAATGATGATGTAAAAAATTTGAATTAAATTATGTTTTTGAGAAATAAAATAATCACAGGATTAAGAATTATTGTGCGTTTCCATTTCTCTTTTACCTCACAAATAAAACTGTAACAGTCCATTAGTGTTGTAAATTGTCTCCCACACTTAAACAAGGCTCAAATAATTATACTTCAGTATTAGAATAGTTGCCACATCCGTCAGAGTTAAGGGTAATAAGAAAAACCATCGGGTTCTCTTTTAAATTGATCACCTTGTATAATGATGATTAGTTAGCTGTCTTGTTGGTAGAAGGGCCATTTTTGTCCAGGATGCATGGAAAAACTGGTTAATTTACGAAAAAACGCGTATTTGAGATTTAGACTAAATTCTGTAAACGGAAGAAATGATGGGCGATGACCACACGTTTAAAATAAAGAAAGATTATTGAAAGCGTAAAAATTGTAAACCTAATCAGAAAAAGATTGATTGATTTTTTTTATTTGCGTCACACATAGAAACAACATGAGGGTTATGATGATTTGAGATTATGATGATTACCTCGCAATTTGGATTCTTGGTCAAATGACGAGGATGATATCTAAGCTGGCAACTTCTTCTTTAAACTTCTACTCTATGTCAACGGAAGGATTTTACATGCTCCGGGTTCTTAGTGGTAACTGAACTCGAGTTCACAACTCAACAAAACAACACCAGTGTGACAACCATGAACACTAGGCTACCGCGACCACGCCACATTAGAGAAAGAAAAAATCCTTCGGTTACCTCGGTATGGCAAGTCCCATATTTACCAAACCCTCCCGCCTTGATGGACATATTTGGATGATGCCGTAATATGGCTACAAGAGGTACTTATAAGCGAAGAGTTGCACGTTTTAATACCTGATCAGGAGATGGTCGGTAATGGCGCTTATATCTTTGTCTAAATTCTTACACTCAACTATATGGCCTGTCTATTATTACAAATACAGAAGGCTTCATAATTCAGCACCACGTTTTCGACAGATTTGAGATCATCATCATCAATTTTTCAGACCCTAAGCTATTTTTTTTTCATCATTCATTTTCTTAAAAATGAGAATATTCCTAAACCATAGTAAATGATAAAATTTTACATAAACTATTCGCAATATATTGTTAGCAAACTGTCAGCAAGTATTCTTTGATACCATAGTTAAAAAACTAAAATACAAACTGGGAATATATTTCTTAAGATGAGGAAGAGGGGAATGCTTCTATGTCAGTATGAAATTTTGATTTCCCTATCGTAAAGCGAAAAGTATATATTTTTTAAAGACTCCCATCTTCCGGTCATTTTGATTTCGTGGACGGAATGTTAATCGTAGGGAATTTCTACTACCTTCCTAAAATCTATATTTTATCTATTTTAATGCAAAAAAGGGCATCTGAAAGAACAAAAATTAATGAAGGTTTCTGAGAAATTAATTTCCCCCTCCGATTTTTGAAAATATTTTTTCCGCTATTTTAAGGATTCGTTTTTGGATTTTTCAGTCTTTAAAAATATTCCAAAATATTTTCAAAAGTCAGGGAGAAAATGTGATTCCGGAGAAAGTTTTACTCTTTCGGATACACTTTTTTGCATTCAAATAGATAAAATAGTATAGATTTGCGGACGGTAGTAGAAATTACTTTGGATTAACATTTGCGGTGACTCTCTTCTACAATAACATTAGAAGTCAAAATACTTTACTTAACCAACAAGAAGAGATGTCTTTTTAGCCTGGTTAGTAGGAGCGCATTCTTCGGACCCACTGGACCAGGGTTCGAAACAACGCTGCCGTATCAAGGCCATCAACTCTCTCCCCCTCCTCGAAGTCGGAAAATCACCAGCCACCGAAGTGGTGACTCGGGACTTGAACACTAGTTGACAGCATAGCTTATAACTACTGATTCCATATGCCCCCGACGCAAAATCACTTGCCTCTGTATGTCTGGACAAACGCACTCAGAATTGTGATATGTCGACTTGTGATATTCCGACTCTGGTGCACGTGTCGACGAGACCCGCCACTCAACATAAGACAGCCGATGATTCAATTGGAAACTGTCCCAAGCAAAACGCAATTCAACAGGGAGAGGATGTATATCAATTGCAGTGATGGCTGAAAAAAGGCCACCTTCTGAACAAACCAATGATTCTCTTCGTATCATCACAATGCTACTGGAGAGGGAGTATGCAGCTGCTCTCTTCTACAACAACGTTAGAAATTAAATGGCTTTGCTTAACCAGCCAGAAAAGATGTCTTTTCAGCCTGGTTGGTAAGAGCGTGAAACAAAAGTGACCGGTCAACTTTCCTTCGGACCCACTGGATCAGGGTTCGAAACAATGCTGCCGCATCAAGGTCATCAACTCTCTCCCCACCTCGGGGTCGAAAAGCCACTGACCGCCAAACATTACATCCACGAAATCAAAATGGCCGGCAGAAAGGAGCGTTAATGTAGCTCATAATATAATAGGCTGTTCCCATTTTTTTCTGTTTTCTCTTATTTTGATTTTACCGAATAAAATAAGACCATATTTTATCATTGTAATGGCAAATAAATTTTACATTTTGCATATTAAAAGGAAATGTAGTGTTCCTAATAATAAAATTATTTCATATTTGAAGAATATTGCATAATGAGCTGATAAGTGTAATTTAGTCACGTGAATTTATATTTAGTTTAACTATCATTCTGATCTCAAAAATTTGTGCGAGTTTGGATTTACTTTGGTTGAGTAAGTTATTTAAATTATTAGATACCATTTAACTATTACAATTTATTCCTCAACTAATTTTTTATATTGAAGATCTTATTTATAAATAAAAGATTAATACTTATTGCATTTATTATTTGTAATGCAAATGAAATTATCGATAAGGTAGATATTTGAACTCTAGAATAGTTAATTATCACCTTTTTTATTTTCAATGGTAAGGCAAATTAAAATATAAAAACGAAAACAAATAAACTAAGTAACCATGGTTATTGCTTCAAAAATTTCTAGCACGCCAGAAAAGTGTCGTTTCTGAGCCTCTTTGAAGTGATGCACATACACGGAGGTGGTCTCTATTCATTGGATCCGCCAAATTACAGAGAGGGCTGCAGGGATCGTAAAGATTCCAATGCGTTGGAGGTGCTCTGCAAGGCAGTCATGATCAGTCAGTAGGCGGAATTGAGCTACAACTTACTGCCGTGAAGTGCTGGTAATTGTTAAGAGATCATCAGCTCTCCAACGCTTTCTTGAATTAGTTATTCATAACTTTTATCCATTAATTGCTTGATATGTGGTTTTGTAGAATGGAATGAAAGTGCCAAAAGTCTAATTTGAAGTAACCTCGAGTCCCTTTTTGCAAGATCACTGGCTTGCTAGCTTCCAAAAATATCACAATGACCAGGTATTTGTTCACCACACTTTTAAGTCTTAAAAATGTTTCTCTCAAATATTGCTTACATCAGGAGATTTCCTCTGATAAAAGCGGACTAATTGAACTATAGCCTGTATTGCAGCATGTTAATTAGAAAATAAGACCACTCTATTGAACTTATTCTCAAAAAATAATAAATATTTCAGATTTATTCGGATAGTCTATACTTCTCTTTCAAAAGGTATTCGATAATTCCCAACAGAAGCATGAAAGAAGAATAAGTGCGAAAAAACTCCTGAACCAACATTAGTGAGTTTATCGTATAAGGAGCCATTAGTGTATATATGCCACCTGTGACGTCATGGATCGTATGTTTATTTTTTTATACTTTATTCTTGGAATCTATATACTCTGTACTTGAATGACGTCACTTCTCTTGATAAAGCGGAAATTGATACGCTGCCCGCCCAGACAGTTCCACAGACGAGACGTTATCCTTGGCGAGACCAGAGATCTGTAAGAGGAATTCTGGTGCATTTGTATTAGTGTGATATGAAGTTGTTAATAAATGATTTTGGATTTAAAATGGATGCCTCGAAATATATTTGCCATTGCGTCACACCTCCACCACTCAGATTCTTGGTATGTTGTGAATATCATTTCTGGAACACAACACATCAAAACATTTGTAGAGTTTTTCTCTTAAGAAGTTCACCATAAAGACACATTTATGTTTCAATCTATATGATATCAATGGATTAGATGACTTTGAAACCTTCTGAATGTCCTCTGGTACTTGAAAACTCCGTCTGACATCCCGAAAAAAAATGAACAAAACCTTTGAGTTTTAATATTTAATTACTGCCTTTTACAATGTCCTTGGATACGTCTATTCTCGTGATCGCTTATAAGATCTGTTATTGTTCCTTCCACCTCCAAAATCTAAGTTGTGTAAGTTTTGAAGATAAATTCACTATAAATTGGAAGTATCTCATCATATTAAATATTTCTTAAAACATTTAAACTTGATTAGGAAATTACATAATTATTGAATTTCAAAAAATAATATTATTATTGGATGAAGAGAAACTCCTCGAGAAACGATGAGCGGAAGTCGCCGTGGAATTTGTGCAGATTGGCGGGGAAGATGCTTCACAAATCCCTATTTCCGTATATTTAGAAATATCTTTCCTACTCGGTGTTTTGAATTGAATTGAATGTACGAGAGGTATGTGAGAAAGAGGTAGTGTAGAGGACAACATTCTGATTGGTGGAAGTAGAATAAAGTCTGAATGGACCTAAAATGAGCGTGGGATGAGTTTGGACAAGCCTATTCAAAATCACGCATCACAAAATTTTCTTTTCATTAGATATATAGAAATTGGGAGCTCAGACTGGGACATAAATAACACCTGTAATAATGAGATGGCTTGTGCGTGTGTGTTTTTGATCCATGTTTTGATTTTAGAAATGTCAAGTTTTGAGCTTAATCTTAAAGTTTCTGTGCCGCTAAAATGGGTTTTCTCAAAGAGCTCACAGCTACGTTTTGGCAGGTCTCCGTACACAAATGTGAAGGACACCCCTAACGAAACTGGTTGTTTACGCGTAATAGCTTCAACATATTAACAATGAATATGCCATGCCCAGTTGTAGACTTTTAATTAGATAATTCGCTTACAATAATATAGCTTTTATTCTTTTGACATTATGACCTTTGCTGTTAAATACATGCAATCAATTTTTCAATATTATTGATTCGTTTTGATAAAGAAGTAATCTTCATTTGCCATAACCTGGAGAAAAACTTTTGTTTTAAAATGTTATCAGAACAGAGAAAGGTATATACGTTCATATTCTCTGTATTGTATAAGTTTGCTAAACATGTATCGTAGTAAATTTGTGAAAAATAATTGTGAATCAAAATTTCAATAAGTGTCACACATTTGCAGATGAAAGTACCATATTAGTACAAGAAAAGGCATTAACACTTTTTAAACTGTCTCCTTCTCTGTTACGTTAGTTTTTATTTTCTCTCCGAAAAATGTATAAACAAGGAAGTTATATTAAAATTATAAGACAATGAGTATCATATGTAAAGAGTTTTCAGAATCTTTGATAAAGGTAAGCTTTCTGAAAGTCAAAATATGTTATTATGAGATTATAATAACATATTGAACATTAAGTGGGATTCTACAGATACTAACAACAAAGAGAAAAATATGAGATGTGGAAATTAAATAACGGGATTGCTCATATCGTGGCCATTATGCTAGTTGGAGGGACGAAGATGTGATTTTTTTATGCTTCTGTTACAGAGGACTTCTTATTCCATCTTGATATCTAGTTTAATTTACTGTTAATCCTTGCTTGAGTAGGAGAGTCAAGGATTGAGTAGGATAGGATTTTGTGTCAGAGGGCCATGAGAAGCTTAAAATTGAAGTGGCTTATTAATCTGAAAATTCAAAAAAAATGTCTCCAATTTAATGTTTTAAATTACTGAAGGTGATGTTTTTCCATAATTATATACTTCACAGTTGACAAAATTGTGTCTTTAAAGCAGGAGGTGGTTAACATTCTCTCTCATCTAAATCTTATATGAGGCTCCTACAATAATTGAATGAAACAGTGATTTAAAATCCCCTTTCTCTCAATATTTTTCTCTTGAACAACACTTTTTATCTATTTAAGCCTCAAATGGAGCCTCAAATTGTTTTAGTATATCATAATAGAGGGCAGACTCAACCTTGAAAAATTGAAGTCTTTGATTTTGTGAAAGACGTGAATGCAGGAATAATATAATTTGTTTGTTACTGTAATATACTTCTAAATGAGATAAGTATATTTTTGTTCCATGTTATAAGACATACAAGTGTCACATAATCCCGTTAAAATTGTAAACTTCTAAAAAACAAATTTCTTATGTATTGGAAACCATAGTGCCTCATATGAGGCTTAAAGTAACATGTGGTTGCAAAGGACAACTTCATTAAAAAATGAAACTAAACAAATTTTAATAAAATTCCTTAAAAATAGTTTTGTATCATCATTTTTAAGAAAAAAAAAAGGAGTAAAAAAGAAAAGATAATCATCTTGCAAAAAATATTCACCCATTTTTAGGAAATCGGAATTCCCGAGTATCTAGAAATATGTCTACAGATTATTTCTCTAAAATACAGCCAGATGCTTTTTAGAAGAAAATAGTGTATGACTCACTCATGTATGCCACATTAAAAGGGTAAGAAAATTTTGCCCTTACTCTTCCTGAACTGAAGGTATTTTAGGAGTATATTTTGTTATGACATATCTTCAGTATACCAGATAAAAATTTTACATGGCACTAAAACATGGCTAGAGACCAAGCATAATTCCTGAATATATAATGTAAAATCGCTTTTCTGAAATAAGGAAATGCCTTCATTTTGTTCCAAGTAATACATCTCTCGACAGTAAAGATAAGCTGTATAAAGTCAGACCAGTATTAAACCACTTTTACAGAGTATTCGCTCACAGCTGCGACCTGGAAGAGCATTTGTCAGTGAATGAAACGAGGATTTCGTAGAAAGGAAGGTCAAACATCAAATCATACATAAGAGGTAAACCCCATCCATTAGGAATAAAATCCTGAGAATTAGCTGGAATTTCTGGCTATGCTTATGCCTTTGAAATTTATCAAGGTGCAAATTTTGAATCTCAGGAATTTTGTGAAAAATTTGGAGCAGTTGGAGGTGTTGTATTGAGGCTTTGTAAACTTATAATGCATAAAACTCACAAAGTATTATTCGACATTTTATACACAACAATTCCTCTTTTGATGAAATTTGTTGAATGGAAAATTTTTCAACAAGAAAAATCCGTACAAATAGGTTACAAGAAGCTACAAATAAATTAAAACATATCAATGAAATTAAACGTGATTCAATTGGCACATTTTCAATTACCACAAATAAGGAAAACATAACAATAACAAGCGGGTTCGACAACTGAGCTGTTCATGTAGTCTCAACATTTCTTGGAGCAAGTCCTGTAAAATTGGTAAATAGTTGTAGCAGACAAGAAAAACATATTTTGGAAATTCTAAAACCTTCTTCCATCGAGATATATAATAAGAATGTGGGAGGAGAAGATTTCATGGATACATTATTGGGACTGAATAGACATAAGCTATGACATAAATGGCGGTACTTCCGAATTTTTCACTATATGATAAATATTTACATCGTAGATTATTGGATTTTATGGAAATTAGATCCTGAAAATGAATCTATAGATTTAGTAGAATTTAAAAAATCCATTGCGGGTTCATTTATTTATGAAAGTAATTCGACTCGAAGCAAAAGAAAGGTAAACTAACTAAACTGCGGGATTCACTAACAAAGAAATGCTTAAAAGGGAAAGCTCCTGCTAAATTGAGAAGAGATGGTGGTGAGCATTATCCAGCTAAAACTGAGGAAAAATATGCTGCAAATTGCCACTTATCTGGTTATCCCAGGAAAACTAGATACGTAACTCGATGCAAGGAAGCGCTTTGTCCTGTGTGCCTCCAGGCTTTTCACACAAGTTAAATTTTCTAATATATCAGTAATTTCATTGTATGAAGAAATAATTGCTAAGATATCCTTTAGAACATTAAAACAAGTATAAAAATTACTTTAAATTTGTCACCTGTCTGTTTCTTTTAATTTTTCTGAACAAGCATGTTTGCAACCTTTTTAAACTTCCAAGCCTCATATGAGGCTCCTCAAATTTCTCTTAATGGGATCAAGCAGATCAAATAATTTTTTTCTACAGAAATTAAAACAAGAATTTAAGTATATTAATTCATAGAGCAATTTTTTTCCTTTGCTTTTTTTCATAATTCGTGAGCGAGAGGGTTAAGATGATTCTGTTGATCCGGGACATCAAGAATTGATGAAAACATCCAGAAAAAATAATGAAATTGTACCCAAACAACAATGCTTGAGTATTCGAATGATGGTAGATACGAAGAACATTGACAAAGAGACAATAAGAAAAAATTTGTATGAGATTTTGAAAAATGACGAAAGTATGCACAAAACTAGTACTAAGAAACCTTACAATTGTGCAACGCTCCAGCACACAATGCAATCTCTGTGAAACAGTTATTAGTTGACAAGTGTATTTCTTTGCTCGAGCAACAACCATATTTACCAGATCTCGCTTCATGCGAATTTTGTCTGTTATAAAAATCGGATCCTCCCCCCCCCATTAAGATTACGTTTTCAATTTCTAGAGGAAGTCAAGACAAAATCGGCAGACTTACCGAAGAGGATTACCCTTGATGACCTACATAACTGCTTGGGACAATAGAAAACAAGTATGTAACGGAGAACAGGTAGCGAAGGAGAGAATGTTGATGCGAATTTATGGCTATTTTTAATCAATTTTCAATAAAACCCATTTTCCCGACCAGTCTAATTATTTATCACCTCTTGTACATATGGAGACCGAAAAAAATTAGATTCGATAGAAAAGAAAATTAGTAGTGCATGTCTTTTTACGGAACTATTTAGGAAAAATGTAAACAATAGCTCCCCCTGGAGAGAAGAATTTCATAAAATTTTCAAGGAAAAACCAGACTTAAGAAATGCAAAAGGAAAAAATAACAAAAACCGGTCACGATATGAACGTACGCTTACTCACACGTACACGTGTTTGAATGTTGTGTTAGTAATATCCATAGACAGCTTAAATATTTCAAAACATACCAAAATATTTTATGAAAATATTCCTGATCTACATAATTCTAGAAATTGCTTACCTTTAAATGTATAATATTCCTTTTCGAGCGAACGAAAACTCATATAAAAGAAAAGTAATTTGGAGCAGAAGATTTCGCACGAATAAAGCAATAATCTCTCTGTCATTAATTATTATTAAGAAACCTTTCTCTCCTTTTCAAACATTTTCATCCGAAAAATTTAAAATAATTTTAATTCTGGAAATCTGGAATTAATATTTGGGTACTAGTATTTTTTAACTAAAAACTTTATCAATATAAAGTTAAAATATGAATTGAAGAATAATAATAATGCAATGAATATATTAATAAATTATGTAAAACATTTTTTTTTCAAAATCTAAATCGCTATTCTTAGGATAAGGTATTTTTTGATTAAAATTACCTCAAATTCAAGAGATAGAACTATGGATAATACTTGTTTCTGTCTTGTATAACTTGAACTATAAGAATTCAGAATCGTTTTTGATTATATTTATTGATGTTCTTCCTTGTAATTTTTTTTAATTTCGCCTTACATTTTGTAAACTGATAAAATGATTATTCTACTTATTACATTTAAATGAAAAACAACATTTTTTTTTCAGGAACATTTTTTTGAGAATAGAAGTAAATTTATGCAAACAGTTTTCATAAAAATGCTATTTGTTTTTTTCAATTTATATATTGATAACTTTTTTAAAATACTTTAAGATATGAACAATATTATACCGTAACCAATTCAAGACTACTTGAGATGTTTAATATGATTTTAAGAAGAGTTATATTTTTACACGAATCAGAATTACTCCAAACTCGGAATCATGGGATCAAGGAATGTTTAGGAAATGAATAATCTTAGCTTTTTCAAGACAGAAAATAATGGAAATCGAAATGAATACGTTGCATTCTTGCTTTCTGATACAATAACTTTCGTGACACTTTTTTTTTTCAAAAAATTGCAAATAATTTCAGACAGCGCAATTTCATTCAGCAGTAGTTCATTTGTCTTAAATTTAAAAGTTTTTTTTTTAATTCAAAGCTAACTTTTTAGAAATAATTGGATGAAATTTGCTTAATTTTTTAACCTAATCAAATATTTTTCTGCTTTGCATGAAACATGTTAAATCTGTCAAAGATCCAGTGGCGTGTGGTGGAAATTTAAAGTGGAGGTGCCAGATCAGAGTTGTCCTTGCCACTTGAACCAGGTTCAAATTTACGTCCACTGCCAATGGACATTGTGTCAAACAATAATAATCTCCTTTTTTCACACGTTCATCGTTAGATAAATTCTTACAATTATGCTTGTATATAGCTATCCATTCACTTTTGCAATTGATTGCAATTTTCTTTTAAAACGGTGTATTAATACAAGATAAGTAACCATAAGGATTGCACTTATTTTCTATTGCATAGACAAATAACCTCAAGTCGGATTTACTGTATGTTATTATTACTGGACTATAAATAACTGGTTAGTTTTTCCGCTTCTTTTCTCTGTGAATACATTTTAATACGAGTATACATAAAATTTACCATAAATCAGACTACAATGCTTGATTGAAAAGTAATGTCTCTATGGTCATAATTTTGTTCACATGAAACTCGAAGTTTAAAATTGCTGTTGTACCTCAAAGATAGATGTATCGTTTACGTAATACACTTATTTTCTTTGTTCCCAGATGTCGTTGATGTGTTGAGAACAAAAGATGACGAATCACATGTAGATTATGTTGAAGTACCCAGGAATCACTGAGTTTCTCACAACTGAGGTACATTGTGACTTTCACCTTTTCCCAAAGATGAACGAAAGAGTATTTAAAAGAACATCGCTTTCATTCCAACGATGAGGAAGAAGCTTCCTTTAAATCCTCGAGTCGACAAAAACACTGGAATTCTACTCTAATGAATTCGCTTAACAAGGCACATATTGAAGCATAATCGTGGAAAAGTATGAGAACTATATCAAAAAGTGAATTACACAGATGATACATGTAGCTTTGAGATACATATAAGAAATTATGGCCATGAAGGTTATATTCATCCCATTATTTGAAGGTTTATCAAATTATTTGATTTTATCACATCTTATCAAATGTTAAGATGTGATAAAATCAAATAATGTGATGGTCACATATCTTTGTTAAATCATATATTTTTTTTTATCAAAATTAAATTAATGAACATAGTAATCAGAACATTTGTTACGCGAGTTTCACAGGTTTACCAAATACGATCATATTGCCTCGAAGCTCACAAGCACCGATGACACCGAGGTAAGATGCTCGTTAATAGATCCAAATTATATGGATTTATCTATGAACAACTTTCAATGGATCTGTCTAATGAAAGTTTGCTGAACAACAATGAAAATTGTGCTGTCAACATTAAAAATTCACGTAAAAATATTTTTAAATTGTTCTTTGTTTTTCATTATAATTTCTAAAACCTCCCAGAATATTCTTATCGTTTTCAGAGAAGTGTTTCGGAATATTCCTGTGTAATATATAAAGCCATATATTTTCTCAAATTGAGGGAGTTCTGAGCAATGTTCTCATTTTTCTTATAAACCATGCTATTCGGATATCTATTCTGTATTCAAATCAACCTGCTTCAACTTCTACGCGAAAATATGAAAGGCTGTTGCTGCTTACATTCAATTGGATTTTAAAGAGCCCAGCATGGCTTAGACATCTCAATTACTTGTCTATGAATTACAAATACTACATACAAAATCCGTCTTCGTTAAAAAAATAAAATTAGATTTAATCTCACGTCTCATCTGTAACAAAGTATCAGAGATTCATTGTCTCAAAAAAGAAATTGTCAAAATGATATAGTACCCAGTTTTGTATAAAAAATATTTTTAGAATTTCCAGGTGCTTACGGATTCCATTCATAACATTATCATTATATGATTACTTACGATGATATCAGTTAATGAAGTAAGCAATTAGAATGAACTATTTCTTTTTTTCCAAGATTCACACATTTTCTTCTTTCTACAAAGAGACATTTTTTCCCAATCGAATGACGTTCCTAAGACGTTGAACGTTAAGTAAAAATTCTGTCTCTCACATTTTTTAAATCTTGATTTGAATTGTTTGCGATGAAAACATTTTTCATCTTACAGCGAGATAGTCATAATTTGAATGAGTAATGAGGTAATTTTATATATTTGGCGCAAGAGCCGGATATGGCTAAGTTGCTCCAAAAATGCATTACTGGGATCTAGATGTTTGAAAAAATAGACAAATAACAAAAACTGGTTGACAAAAATTAGGATCGAAAATAGAAAAGGATCGCTAGGGTATCCCTTCCTCACGTTACGTGTGTTTAGTCATATTTAGAATAATTGGCTGTGCCTTAACATTGTAGTGGTCCTGTTAGATTTCTCAAACATATGATAATTCGTATTTTCGCGACAGGTTACTTGCGAGTGCTCAGATCAAGCTCTCTTCACTTCTAATCCGTATGCTGGTTGCAGTATTTATGTCTTCAGCATTATGAATCCGTTTGTCCCAGTGTGATGCAGACGAATATAACGAAAAATATGAGTGAAGTTGCTTTTTAGTTTTGGTTTCTCCTTTACATATATCTTTATCTGTATATTTTGTACATTTTTTCCTCAAAAAAATGTGCTACTTTGTAATGATTTTGTATTTGTGTAATTATTAGACCTTCGTTGTATTCACACTCTCACAATTCCACCCAACTATTTTAAAACTTTCATTTCTTTCTTTCCGCAACAGCTATTTATTAGCATATTTCATTACTTTAAGAGAATTAACCGTTGACCAAAACTCAATGTTATGTATAAACACAATAAATATAAACAATTGCTAATTAATGTTTTTAAAAATACATATTTTATTTACCGAATAATAAAAATACTAAGGGAAGCATTAAAATACATTTATAACATAAATTTTTACAGAAAACCAAACCCGATTTAGTATTTCAATCCTCTTAACCTATTTTTCTGTAGAAGACCTTAAGAAAAAAAATAATGTTTCAAAACTTAAAATAATTAAATAGTTTCAAAGTATCTTTTTTTCCGAAACCGAATACTTTTATAAGCATTGAACTTATTTAGGAAACATGTAGACAGGTTACAATTGAGATTTTTTAAAAGATAGAGACAAATGACAGTGTAACACAACAGACATTCCTTCCAACGAAAAAAGTATTTTGAAGTAAAATAGAATACAATTCGAACTATGCCTGAAAATAATAAGTATTCATTTTTCTTTTAATAAAACGAGACTGTTTACAATTGAAAACAAAAGAAACAACTCACTGTATTCTTTGAAACGTGAAATAGAATAGGAATACAACTTACAGCACCTAATTCCAATTCCTCTTTTTTTCCCCAAGTTACACACCATAAAAAACCTCTTTAAAATAGGCATTTAGATCACACTCATCTTATTTGTTTTTATAGACGCCTAACAATTGATATTCGCGAGAAAGTAATGACCTACTGGACATCAAATAATCATAAAAAAAGAACATTCACACTAAGACATTTAATTTCAATATTACAAATGGCAATAACGTCTGAGGTCTTACCGAAAATAGATCATTCGAATTGGATCACTGAAGAAGGTGCTGAAAATTGAAGTGAAATGCAGTATTTTTCTGATTGATGCATACAAAAAAAGATGAGGGGTTAGTTATCCATTAATAGGATTTCAAAGATCATTTTCGAATTGCGTATGTAATGTTGGTTGTCTTTTCTGAAAAAACGCAGACGAGATTCTACGGCGGTTCCTGTTGAACAACTCAACCAGAACTGACATGACAACATCCGTTAGGATATCGATAGATAAGAATCAGTAGTAATCATCTGCTCTCAAACATTCGGAAGTAAATCGTAATAATTTTCTGGTAATGTACTAGTACTTAGAGTAATTCTGTTGCTAATGTTGATAGACAGCAATGAAGGGCTGAAATTGCCAGAAACGGGGAAAATGATACGCATTTTGGACTAATAAAAAAGAAATAGCGTATGCGTATGTTAGATTTGATATCAATCGTTAATCAGTTTACAATGGGTACGCATTTTTACAATGGTGTTATTTGTACCCGAGAAAATATTTTTGGAAAATTGCATATTAGTTTTAGAAAAAAATTTCCATTGCTATAACATTCTAATTTTGTAATTTAAATTTCATTTTATTGTCAGGTCAAAAAGAGAAAAATACTAAAGTGCATATGAGTTATGTTTGCGATTAAATTACAAAAATACTCACTAACGTTCAAAAAGAGTTTTGATAACTCAAAAATCATACGCAATTCGTGTATATTAACTACTTTATAAGAAGTTTTTTCATTACTTCATATTTTGCGAATTTATTTCTTTGCCTTGTTATGAAAAGTCTGAATTCCATATATTTATAATTTATTTCGAATATTTCAAGTTTGAACATTTTAAAAGCGATTTGACAAGACTAATTCACAAGAAATTTTTTCCTTCTATTTTATTAAGTTTCAATATAACACACGCACAATTATTATTTAGAATTAAAAGGAAGACCAGGAAATGCAAAGAATATTTCATTGCATTCGAAACCATGTTATCATTTATTTGAAAAATGGAATATCTCGAAGTGATGTTGCTCAAAAATGTGGACTATCATATCAAATAGTAAATGCATAAAATGTTAATGTTTAAGTTAATGTTTCTTATAACCCAAGATATGATCGATTCTAAAAAGCTTTAAATCGGATTGATGCAGTAAAAAATGTAAGTAGTATCAAAAAATTCT
The DNA here is from genome assembly GCA_019974015.1 of Nephila pilipes. NCBI lineage: Eukaryota > Metazoa > Arthropoda > Arachnida > Araneae > Nephilidae > Nephila > Nephila pilipes. The sequence goes on along the minus strand of BMAW01115994.1, from coordinate 58,362 downwards.
TCAATGTGTTCTAGAAATCAAGTGCATATAAATTATTAGATTTAAGTGTTATAATTTTTGAAACTCCTTCTTATAAGGAAAAGTTTCGAAACAAAGTATGATTCACGCGCTAAATATTCTATTAGCCTAGCACTTCAAATATTTGACTCGGACGACTAAAGAAAATAAATAATTTTTGAGAATAAATTCATAAAAATATGTATAAGTATACTGATGTGTATATATAAATTTAACATATTTCATGGAAAGTGCTAAATTTCTTGCACTGAATATTAAATGATATCCTTTCATTAAATAACAATAATTTACCGTTAACCATGCCTGAATTATCGTGAATTTCAAAACATTATCATAATGTTTCGATAAGCGCACATCTAGGGGAATGATAAGAAGGTTATTACAGTAATTTAAAAAAATAGTTTAAAAACTTAATCTGAATATTGAAAATTGGAACTGTCAAGAGTTAAAAAAGATAAAACTTTCAGAATATTAAAATCAGTATGTACTTTGACTGGTATCAATAGACTATACCAAATAACTTTTCCTTACTCATCTGAACATTTAATTGGTTTCCAGTTTATTGAAGCGTATACTCCTTATGTAAAAATATTTTTTTCAAACTTCCGAATAAATAACGTTTAACATTTGTAAAACGTTTTAAAATGTTGTGGAAAAAGACTGTCTTCTTCATGGTCTGCTTGAAATTTGAAGAAACCGTTTCAAGAAGTCTCGCACTCCAACAGGAAGGTAATTTAAAAGATATAAGTTCAGTAACGGTAAAAGATGTCACATAAAAGAATAACGCAAGAAAATTGTTGGATAAAGTTATACTTATGAAATTTTTAAAGAAAAATGCATTGCCTGTCAATTTGAGAATACGAAATGCGGTAGATTGAACAGAATAGTCTTACAAGCGTTACAAAACAATATTTATCCAACTGTTAAGATTTCCTACAATGTCGATAACAAAGACAGCTTCGAACACGCGCTTGAAAAAGATTATTTGAAATTCAGAATACATAACTAATTAGAAATAAAGAGTGTTTACTTGATAGCAGTGCAAAAACAAAATAGTTCTTATTTGCAACTAATATTAAATTCCAGCGTATTAATAAATACTCATTAAATTCCTTAATTACTCAAATATATTGTAAAAAAGACCATTTTAATCATTTCAGAACTAAAAACTACCTCCTTGTGTTTTCGGCTTTGTTGGAGATTTGATCCACTACATTATTAATCCAGAAGTCGTTGGTCTTGATAGATTGAATGTTTATTAACGTCGCACATAGTTGCAGCACGAAGGCAACTGGTGATGAATTCCGTAATCCTGAGCTACGATCAAGATGACAAGGATGATTCTTGAGTTGCCACTCCATACTCCTAACGTTACACCACCCCAACTTGATTGAACGTGCAACAGCCTCTATAGATTGAACGTGCCACCCCTTCTATAGGTTGAACGTGCAACAGGCTCTTTACACGTCGATGATTCAGTAGTAGCAAGATTGGAAACCATGACTTGGCCAAGGAATGGTTGACAGGAGTTTGTGACATGACCACTCGGCTGCCACGGCCTTCTTACCAATTGCCCCTAGTTTATTATAGACATTTGTGTACCGTCGTAAATTCTTAGTCCAAGTTATACCGAAGACCATCTTGTGGAATATTCGCCTTCAAATGGGCTTTAAAATTCTCAGACAGTGTGGTGGGGAAATTAATAGAGTTTGGTACCAATTCAGTTATCGACTGTAGCTGAAAACTGCAAGGGATGTATGCAAAAATTCCTCGAGTTACTCTGGAGAGATATTAAAATCTACTTCCATGAACCCTAAAGTCTCATAAAATAAAACTGAAGGTATATAATGAAGACAAATTAGATCAAAATATTCTAGGTAACCGAAGCTGAAAGAAAAAAATCAGAAAGAAAAAATTCAGAAAGAAAAAAGCAAATCAAATCAGGAAAGAAAAGGTTCTAATCAAATTATCCAAGAAAATATCACACAGTATTTGATGAGCTAAACAGATAATTAGTATAATCTTAAGTTAATAAAATTAAAAAAAAAATTGAACAATGTGAGATTAGAAATAGCTCCTTATTTTGCTATTTCGTTTACATACATGGGTCCCATGGATAATTGAAAAGGATAATGATGACAAAAATATGTCAGATATGAGTACGTTTAATAAATTTCCCATTCCGTAAATTTTCATCTCGTATATTTATGTAATTTTGTGATTTAAAATATATACGAATAGATGTTAAGAATTATTTAGCTTTTATATGAATAACATGTAAAAACATTGATAAATAATATAAAAAAATGTGGTACTGTAATGCTTAAAATATGCTTAGAAGTTTCTTATATTCATTCTTCTAAGGTGGTAACTTAAATTTGAAGTTTAGTTTAGTTTTTATAACGTCGCACTAGAAGCAACACGAGGACTTTTGGCGACGGACCTCGTTATTTAGAACCTTGGTCAAACGACGAAGACGACACCTGAGCTGGCACCCCTCTCCTAACTTCCACACCCCACCAACGGGAGGACTTTGGGCCTTGACAGATTTAACTTGCATCAGCCTCGACTGCACGTCTGGTCTTTTGCGGCCAAGGATCGAATCCGCGATTAAGTGAAAACCGTCGGCCACGAATCCGAAACCATGACCACTAGGCTACAGCGGCCACAACATAAATATAAAAAAAAAAAAAAAAAAAAAAAGAGAAGAATTTGATTTTGTTGTCCTATTCAGACATTTTAAATACATTTTTCTTTTAGTGTTATAATTTATTGATTGGTTTTATTAACGTAGCACAAAAAGCAACACGGGGGCTATTGGAGATGAACCTCGATCAAGTGACGAAGACGATAACAGAGTTGGTACTCCCCGCTACACACATTTTAGTGTAATACGTATTAATGTTATTGCTTCTAAATGTAATACAAAGGTTAATTTTTCTAATTTTACACTTGGGTTTTGTAACCGATTTTTCAAAATTTATCTTTAACAGAATATTAATCTATAAATATATTATTTGTAAGTATTTATCTCTTGGATTAAAATTAAAGAAACACTTTTGAAATGTTAGCTACCCAAGGGCTATTGTTTTAGCTGGATCAATTTTGGCGTATCAGATCACTTTTAAAATGTTTATCCTTTGCTTTAATTTTAAATACATGTAATTGATATAATATTCAATTTAATAATTTATCGTTTGCTTTAATTTTAATTACATTTAGCTTTAATATATTCAGTTTTATAATTAATAGTTTGCTTTAATTTTGATTACATTTAGCTTAAATATATTCTATTTAATAATTTATCGTTTCCTTTAGTTTTAATATCGGAAAACTTTACTATTATTCATTTCTCGATATTTCATCATTTACTTTAATTCTTATATGTAATTGAGTAATTTAATAATAATTATATTTAAAAAAGCGCACCTTGGGTGGCTAAATCTACTCTTCGCAAAACTTTGCAAAGCATTTTCGATTTTTTTAAAATTGTACTCGTGTTACAGGGAAAAGTTGTTTTTTTTTATTAAGAATCTTTATTGATATCAATTATGATTTCTGTGCGTATTGATAATAAATTATATTTCATCTGAAGAGTATTTATTTCAACAAAAAATGCATTACTTATAAAATTTATTTTAACAACCAAAATTTGATTTTGAATCCTATATTACCTTTACCCTATAATGAAATGTTAAAAAAAATCGTATGAAGCTTAAACGGTATGATTGAAATATATTGTCTCCGTAGCCATAACTCTTTTATTTTTTTACCTGATTTTCAAACTCTTTGTAGCATCTGAAAGCTACATGTATGTTTTATGTAATGAATTTATTTCCTTTGTTCCCAAGTGTCCTTTCTGTGCTGAAACTGAAGAAGAGAACGACCTTCATGGAGATAAATTTGAAAAAACGAGGCATCATTGAACCCGACCTTGTACCGTTTGATTTTCAACTATTCCCAAAGATGGATGAAAACTCTAAGGGATATCACTTTCGTTCTGATGAAGTTGAGAAAAGCTGCCATTTAAACCTATTGACGACACTAACCACTGGAATTGTTCTCCAACCAACTAGTCACACGTTGGATCAAGTGCGAGGAAAAGTATGACAATTGCGTCAAAAATACATTACGTAGAGGATACATGTAACTTCTCGATACAACAAGAATTGTCAAAGTGCTCTTGAAATCATCATTCAAATTCCAAATACTGTAAATCAAATTTATATCAACGGCAGTAGACATGTTTATAACGCTAGGAATCTAGCGTTTCGCTTTGTTTTTATTTCTAAGCTTATTACCATAATAGAGTAGTTAATCTTATTCAAACCGAAATCTCATTCAGTGATATTTGGATCGTGACAGATGGCTATAGTGTCATCCAACACCTAACTAACTGAACTGAGGTCAGTGAAAGAGTTGTTATTTAGATTCTTAAAACCTTCAAACACTTTTTCCAAAAACATCAAATTTATTTTCAGTGGGCCCTGTTTCACACAGTACTCTATAGAAATGAAACTGCTGATATGTTGTCCAAGAAAAATGCCTCTATCTACCTGGTTGAAATACTTCTTTCACCATCCTTGAAACCTATTCAAAAATAAAAATTTCAAACCAGCAATTGTGGAAGATTCCTCCCAACGTTTTACTCATGGTACAACAGGCAAGATCCTGATGGTGTCCTTACCATTTAGAGAGATGTCTAAACCACAACCTTTAAGCTTGCTAATGGCACATCAGAAGTCAAACTTTTGATAATGGCAGGAAAAACTTCAAAAATGAATCTTTGTTATTTTTTCCAGACTTCTCCCAGTCATCTTTTAAATTTTATGGGGCTTGACAGAGAAAACTCACACCTGACCTCATTCATGAATTTTTTTAAGGGTTTTCATTTCGTGAACTTGGTCTCTTGGACAACTACTTAAATCACAATAATGATATTGAGGAAATAGATTAACAAATTAAAAAGGGTATGACTATTAAAACATTACTTTTCAATCAATCTCGTAGATAAAAATGCTTAGTATTAAGTATTTCTCAAAGGACTTACTTTTTTTTAAAAATGTTTCATAAACAAAGAAAAAAAATCTTTCTCTATTTGATGGTGTATGTTTTATTTACTTTTTTTCGCTTAGTAACTAATCCATTAAGTTCAGAATCATTAGTCTGTGCGTCAGAGCCATCCATTTTAGGTTAATGAAAGTTTTTTAATTACGCTTCTGAAAATGATCATGCATCGAAAATCAAAACATTACTTTTTGCATGTATATAGAACATTTAACTAAATAATAAGAAGAAAAGAATCAAAATTAAAGAACGATTAAATGTAAGCGTAAGAAGATTATGTTAACATAAAAAGTGATGACGGATTTTACGGCGCATTCAATGGAAGAATAAATACATATTTGGATTATTCCGATAGAAATGGATATTAATCACACAGAACAGAAATATCAGATAAGAAACAATTTGTTTCCGAGAAAAATTTCTGATGGCATTTAAGATAAATTATTCATTGAGAGTTTCTATCAATTTATAGTTATGTTTTAAATTAATAGGAGAGAAAAAAGTAATTACATTTTAAACTTGAAGATAATAATAATTTTTAAGCCCATTAAATAGTCTTCGTGTCTTCTAAATTAAGAAAAAATAGAGAAAGAAAGAGAAAAAATTTTACAATGAAATAATGAGGATAAAAAAAAGGTCTGATCTTCTTAAACTACAAAGACAGCGAAAAAACACGAGTAATTAGTTCCAGGTAATGCATGTTTAAAAGATTCTAGCATCATTCCACATCACTTAACCTTCTCTCTGCTGAAACGTATAAAATATTTCAAATTTTTCAGAAAAGCCGTACAATATTTTTAATTATACTACATTTATACCTATGCTTTGAAAATTATAATTTAAAATGTGACGAAAATAAATAAACAATAATAAAAATAAGTAAATAATAAATAAATAAATAAATTTTGTAATTAAATAAATAATTTATTTAATAAAAATAAATTATTGAAAATTCATAATAATAGGATCTTTAGAATAGGTACAACCACCGGTTTTCGCCCTGTTAGAAATTTCTATGAAGAACACCCTCAAAAATGAATTTTAGAGGTGTACAATTTAAAGATGTACTTTAAAAGTGTATTTTCAAAGGTGTACTAGATTTATAGTTCCTTGATAACTTTGAAAACATGGTTATTTAAAATGATATATGGCTTTTTAAAATACAAGAATAAACTCATTTTTATTCATTCATTTACAAGAATGGAATAAGTACGAAGAAACACTAAAACATTTTCAAATACCTCTTGGCCTGTAATACTACGGATGTTGTGGAGGCATTACTACCGTAATAGCTAAAAGTGGCTTATCAGCAAGTATTTGCGCTCTTGAATACAGTAGTAACTGTGAAGCGAAAATGAAATCTGTAGTTTTCGTCCAATATGCGTTTCGTAGACCTTTTTGAAAGATAGATTGATTATTTTTATTGACATCGCACTGAGAAGCAACACAAGAGTTATTGGCGACGAACCTAGTAATTTTGAGCCTCGGTCAAGTGACGTGGATGGCACCTGAGCTGGTCATCCCGTATCACACCACGGAAGGTTGAGATTTCGACCAGATTTAACATGCATCAGCTCTGCAACATGGAGCGTCTTTAGAGGTATCAGGGCTCGAACGTACGATTCGATGAAAACGGACAGCCGACTATGACCATTAGGCTACCACTGCTATTTGGAAAAGATAGTCCTTCATTAATAAGTGGTATCTCCAATGTGTAGAAACAGGCTCAAAATCACATGAGGCTACAAGCGAATAACGAAAATGTTCAACTATGCAATCGTCTGGATACTTTGCCCTCCTGACTCGGAGAAGGCATTAAGAACCTTCATGAACCCTTAAGCAATGAAATAAAAATGTGTTTGAACTTTCCTTTATTTTAAAACTGTTTTGGTAAATCTATGTACAAAAATGAGTTTATAATTACAATTTGAAACACCGCACATTCTTTAGCACAAACTTGTAGAATTGCATGGTCTTTACTTGCATTAATTACACGCATACATAAATAAAACACTTTAATTACACTTTGATGTAGGGTGCCAACTCAGGTAAAGACTTCTTCATCTGACCGTGGCCCAAAATTATGAGGCAGACAGAAATCGAGTGAGACTTTTACCCAAGGGTGCTCGAGGCTTTCGGATTACCAGAAGCTGACCTTTTGCCCATATTTACATGAATGAGCTCATGGATTTTGTCGAGCCTCCAGTTAGCCAGACAGAGTAGACTTTTAATTATTATAAGGACCTGATGTGATGTAAATAATTATGTAATAACAACATTTAAATTTAAGCCGAATGAAATTTAAGAATACCCATTCGTCTTTTCATGAAGAGTTGATGTAAAACTAAAGCTAGCTTTGTCAGTAAAAAAACTTTGAACCCTTTTATGGAAAAAAAGAGTATTTTATAGCTGCATTATATGCACGAAAGTTTTATTCATCCAACTCGTAACTTTATATGATTTATTTAAGCCACAGTACTATCATGCAGAAGAATTATAGAATGAGAATTTGCTTGAGATACGAAACTAAAAATAATGTGGATTCATTATATGCGATGAATAATTTAACTTTCTCTCTCTGTGAATAAAAGAAATAGGGAAGTCGAATTTTATTTCTGATTTACTAAACAGCTTAACTTATAAGGCGAATTAGATGTCATTTTAAAGAAAAAATTTGAATTAACAAAGCAGTGTTAGCCAAATTTAGATTGACATAAGATTCAAAGATTGCAAAATTAATGACTTAAAAAAAAATTCATCCTGTACATCGAAACTAGAAATTAAGTCAGCTACATATTAATGTTGTAAATTTTTGGAAAGGGCAAAGAATGAAAAATTTATTGCTATTTACATTAATTATTTATATTTCTGAGAGATTTACAAATTTTGAAATTTGATTGAAATTCGTATATGTAATTCGTGATTAAATGTAATCCATTGACACAAGCTGACCATTATATAAGGTAGATTATCGGTTGACACAGGTATGATAGTAATAGGATATTTGATAATGTTGCACGTTTCACGGGACATTTTATCGTAATATTTATGCAAGTCACATAAATCAAATTTTTTTTTATGATTACGAATTTTCCCTTAAGCATTTCTGGATATGACATTCGCCACAGAGTTTTCTTAAGGGAGAGGAGGAGGTGGATCAGCAGTCCTACATTTGTCACAACATTTGGCGACAATATTAGTAGTTGTTCAGTTTAAAAAAAGTCAAAAACGATGTATATAATTACTTCCTTATACATCCTAAAATACAATAATAAAAATTTATCTTCATTTCGTAAATTTTTTTCTCTCTTCAGTTCTTGGAGAAATAATTTCCTCGGATAACGGCACTTGGTATTAAAAAAGTGGAGAAGTCATTGACGTAAATCAGAAGTGGATATTATGCGGAAAGTCTTCCAAAAAAAATATAACTTTTCAGGAAAAATCGTTCATTATTTTTTAATAATGTATACTTTTAATCATTCCTTCTCCGTTCATATAGAACAATTAACCCTATTTCTAATTTCAATTACTCAAAAATATCTCTTCAGATGTTACCAATACCAAAAATGTACAAATAAATAAAATTGAAACAACTTCTGAAGGAGAAGTGGAAAATAAGATATTATGCAAATTTTTAATGTGATTCAGGTGTCTTCGCTGTATGCACGTATTGGATAAGGAAGTCAATAATTTTCTATAAGTGCTACAGTTACAAGATAAGACACCAGTCGTGAAGTGTTATTTCAAAATGCCAGATCTTAGCAATTTGCAGAAAGGCATGATTATTAACGCTAGCCTAGTAGGGTGTCAGTGTCTAAAATATCCAACAATGTGGGTGTTACAAGCGGAACTGAGAATAATATGATGACCAAGTATCAAAAAGAATAATATAGTGCTTCTAAACGTGTAAATGTGGTAAAAAAAGACAAGAATAAGCGAGCAATATTACGAACGGTGAATTCGACTAAAAAGGAAATACACAGTGGAGGAAATAACAGATTTAAACCTAATTCGTGGATATCCCCTTTCAGGCCGAGCTGTTCGTCGGGAGTTGTAAAGATTAGATTTTTATCGCCGTGTTGTAAAGAGAAATTTCTCATTGCCGATATTCGGGCCAAAAATATATATTGGTGCAGAGAAGGCGTATATTGGTGTAGAGAACCTCACAATTGGAACCATGATGATTGGAAACGAATCGTCTTTCTCTTTGTTTTGTCGTCTTTCTCTCAGGAAGGATTTATGTTTATAGACCTTCAGCAAAATCATTTAATTCCAACTGCTTTGACCTAATCACAAATAACGGAGGACGGATCTTTGACGGTGTGAGGTGTCATTTCTTGGCACTCTTTACGAAACAGTAGTCGTTGTGATAGATCAAGAAACCGCCCAAATTTGTTTCATCGTACTCAAAAATAATACTACTTAGTAGACAAACATCCTTGATGGCCGTCCCTTATTTCAAGCGGATAATGCTCTCCTCGATGCAAAAAAAATACATCACGATTTGATTTAATGAAGGTAAGGATGAAGTAATGTAACATGATATGTTTACGAAACTTATCTTAACTAACATCTAAGATTTATTTCTGACTTTATATTTAAGTTTCAAACTTCTTTCCAACCATATGAAATGCTGCTTTTTAAGTTAAGTATACTTTAGAAGTGGAGGGAATAGATATAATGAAGTTGTATAAAAGGGACAGGCAATTGAAATGAGGCAGGTAATCTTACGCTAATAGGAAGAATGCTCGTGTGAAGAGCGCAGGAGTTTTTTACGTGTCAATGTGATTTGTTGAGATTAGGACCCGACGCTGTCTGGTCAAATTGCTATTTGGAGGATTTACTCGCATCTAATTCCGATAAGATATTCTTTGATATGTCATACAAGTTGTTAGTATTCCCGGCAAGGAACATGGAACTGTGTGGTTAAGAGAATTTCTCTTACTTGAGAATTAATAAAGCCTATTTTGTGAAACATAATTGACTATTTCAATTACTTTATCTGCACTTGAACTTAAGGTGAAATTTTGATTTGCGATTAGAATAACTTTTCAGATAACAGGGTAACAGGATTAGGTCACAGTGAAGCAGTTGCCTTAGTACCCCTAGTCACAACATCCTATGAATATCTAACCCTAATGATAATATCTTGAATGACAAGCGAAAGAACCATTTTTTTCTAAATTAATCATTAACATAATTGGGAGAAATTATACATGATGAATGACATAAGGTATTGTTATTTAAATATGAGATCTAAATACATCTATTTCACGCTGAATCGTTACTGTTCTTAACACGTAAAATAGCTTAAAACCGTATAAATAAAAATAATAAATCATACTCTAAGTATTTCTAATATTTTGTCTGATACTTGCATGTCATCATCTCAAAAAACAAAATACACCCAAACTTAAATGAGCACTCTTAATCGCATTTTAGGTACTTGAATTTATTGTTATTTAGATTAATATGTTGCCTAATTGAATATTTTTTAAATTTGAAGTTTATATTTAAGATAAATAATGTTACATACTTTATAAAAAATAAATCAAAGTTTCCATATAGTTCGTGAAATTCCATGCAGAGTGTTTTTGATAGAATATAATTTATGCGTCATAAAATTGCATAAATCTAATTAGAGAGCAATGACTTGCGATACACGAGAAACATGTTATGTGAAAGTAATGTAAAATAGAGCGGTACTAATCATTTTACAGTCAATGAAATACTTACATTTAATGCATTTGATAAAAACTATTTTTTCGAATAAATATTAATTTGTGCCTCACGACTACAGGAAATGATAGCTTTTCAAAAATCCAATTTTCCTTTTACATATAACAGAAGAATTTATAAACCTAATTGTCAATGTTGAAATAACCGAAGAGTGCATGTCTTAAAGTTTCTGTTTTCATTTGTAATGAAACCTATTATAAGGAGAAAAAAAAAAGCAGCAGGAAAAAACAACAGTAACGTAATTTTAGTTTTTAATGAAATCAAGATGATTAGAATATGATGTTTATTATTGTTAAGTAAAATGTAATGATACACATCACATTTGAAATACATAACGGAATAATTATATTCAAATATTGTTGTTTCTTCTTTCATTCGTAAGTTATATTTAATGGCGATGGCATTTTAATAATAAAAATACAGGGTTATACAAAATGATTCATCCGATTTCAAAATTCCATATCTTCAAAAATAAAGGACACGGAATGATAATCAATGCATGAATGCAAAGGGAAAATATAAATTTTTTTTTATAAGCGTTCGATGTACGAGAAGAGTTTAAAGGGTATTTGAGTTTGAAGATGAATGGCTTCATTAAAGTACCTGTTAAGTGGAACAGAAACAAATTTGAACCAACAATTTGAAAAAGGGAACAGAAAATCTTTGATTCATTAGTTTGTTTTGATTTGGTAGTCATTTTCTGTCAAATCCAAATTTGATTGCGGCTGCATCGAGTTGTCGATGTCTTTTTGAGTGGAGTTGTCACTGTCGGTGAAGCCTGGATTCCTCATCATGTATCGAAAATTAAGTAAAAATCAAAAAGTCGGGTTCCTTCCGGTGAATCTATTTCTAAAACGCCGAAGAGGGTCTCATCGGTTAGTGAGTGATGGTCGAGTTAAATGATGCTAGAGCCAAATGTGGCTATGCTGAGCCAAACAATGTAAAGTTGTGATCTAGACAATTTTGGAAAAAAAAAAAAGACGAGTGGGTAACAGTGTTTCAATGACGCAAGAACCAGACATAGCAATGCTGTGCCAAATAAGATAAAGTTTTGATCTAGACGAGTAAGGATAGTATTTTAATGGCGCAATAGCCAAATATGGTCATGTTGCACAAGAAAGCTGTGATCTGGAAGAGTGAAAAAATTGAAAAAAATATAAAAATTGGTTGTCAAGAAGGAGGGTCGAAAATAGAGAAGTATCGCAGGATATCATATGGGTGAGTCACATGTGTTTACCAAAGACAGTAAACCCTATCGGAAAGAAAAATATCTCTAGGAGCTTCGGGTTCATGATTCTCGTACCTACCTGAAGAAGGCAAGCCCTTGAGGTTCTCTGATATAATCTTCAAGTACAAGTATAGTCACCTCTTACTACATACCCACTGCAAAAAAGTTATAAAAGGACTTTTTTTTTCACGCCCGATATCACACGGGTCGATGGTTTCATGGGCTGGAAAAGTTATTACGAAGAATTTTGAGCATAGGATGTTGTCATGATCACTAATACGAGTAACTGAGACTTAAATAGTGGCTAGTGAGTCATGACGCTTATTAGGAACAAATTATTTTCAATGTTACAAGCACTATCTCTTGATATTTCTAAGAACTTAATGAACGACTCTCATAACTTATTTTAGTTACACGTATAATGCCAATATGATTTGTAAATGCCTGTCAAATACGCTGTAAAATGTCAGTGGTAATTGATTGCACAATAGCCGAAATCAGTCGTTCAAGTTCACATAAATTTGTGGGTAATAGTTGCACATACACTTTACCTTTTGCAAACCCCAAAAGGAAGAAATCGCATGAGTCCATATCAGGTGGCTTAGGTGGCCAACTGTGTAACATCAAGTCATTTGGTCCACTGCGACCGATAAATAGCGTGATAACTCCATGAAACTACAAAAAACAGCTTTCGTGAAAAAGATTCACTAAGAACACACGAGGGTCATTCATTGTTTATAATGTAAAACTTTCGCAGTTTTCTTTGTATTCATGTATTACTTATCATTCTGTCATTTATTTTTGAAAATATGGGATTTGGAAATCAAATGATTCATTTTAAACAATCTTGTAGTATTATCATAAACATCATTTCTTACTTAATAATATTTGAGACACTTTCTATCTCTCTGTATTCATCTCTATCATTTTTTATAAATATTTTTAAGCAGTTTTTTTTAATATGTAAAAAGCTTTATCTATAGATATACGGAATTTGTGATTGTCTTATAATTGTCAACTAACCATGCAAAATAAGTCATGAGGGTGGTTAAAAGTATTCGTGTTAGGAATGGACTTCTTAAAAAAGAGATATATGATTAATGAACAATAATCATTGTAATTTATTATGAAGAATTGTTCATTGATCATCCCCCTTTTTAAAAAGTTCATGAGTATAACCATTAGGATCTCGAAAAATCTTAACCTTAACTGTTTGAACCTATGAGAGCATCTTCGTTTCCTTCGGTGCCAGTTCACCGGAGACAAACCATTGTTTGATTGCTGCTTGTTTTCCGATGTATAATGATGAATTAAGGAGTCATCGAAGATGACAAATCAACATAAAATGACGACGACTACCCAACATGGTAACAATCACATTTTGATTTGGAAGTCTTTTATTGCCAAATGAAAACAAACGTATGATATAGCGTCAAACTTATTTTATCAGTTAAACAGATAGTAGCTAACAATGGTAACACCAATTCACCTTAACAATGTCATCTGTCTTCAATACAAGTACTGCTTCAACATTCCTCTTATATTATAACTTGTAATGTTTGCTGATCCAATTTGCAAGCATACAGTTAAAAAATAGATATTTGTTATTATATGAACTTTACACCAATAACAAAACTATCAGCAAATTTGAAAACTTTTCTTTCGAGTGGCCATCCAGATTTTCTAGGACATCATTATATCAAAGTGTGTTCAGCTCATTTATCAAAAAAACTCAACTTTGCCTTTATTAATTGTTGAAACGGTTATACTTTTGGGAAATATAGATTTTTTCCAAGTGCACTCGGAGTCATTATTCCTCAAAGGATTTCTTATTCTGTTAAAGTTAGGATTTAATGGAAGTAACTCCACAAATTTTAAATGAAATAATTATCTAACATATCCACATTCAAATAACGAAGTATTATCTTGATGAAATACTCATTCTCATATCCTAAAAGTTTTCTATTATTTGGAGCGCATTCTGAGTCACTGTGGAAATATTGAATGCCTCCTGAAAAAGCAATGCATGGGATTTAATCCGACTAAATGAGCCTTTAAAACAGCGACTGGTAAACCCACGGCGGGTGAAGCACCAGTTTACATTCCAAGAAAATAATTCTATAAAATCATTCTTCAAGATATTTTTCACTTTTTTAAGATAAAAGAACCTAATTTGTGGAAAGATGCTTTTTCTTCAAATTTTTGTTTTACCAAACTAATTGAAAGTTTCAAAGTTCTTATTGAAAATCTCTTTTTCCTTTTCTTTCGAAATTGACTCGTTCAAAAAGAAAAGAATAAATGTATCAATCCTCCCCCCCCCCCCAAAGCGCCCGTTTAACTTATTTTATATTATCAGCTCTCGGTTTCATATTAAGAATTAAAAAAAAAGGCTTTGAGTTTTCGTTTTTCTAAGTGCTTTTACCGTTTTTCTTGATATTCATGTTGATTCATCTGAAAAATTAATTTTCGAGGCTCTAAATTTTCTAAGATTAGAAGGCGGTATTTTAGAACTTTTTTAACAGACCTTTTACCACAAATGCCAAATCAGTTAAGATTAAGAGATTGAGTGCCATTGAAGCTATTGAAACTATGAATGCTGTTCCTCAAACCTAATAAGAATGCTGTTCCTTGAAAACTATGAATGCATTATCCTGCTAGAAGTACCCACTATCATCAAGAAAAATTACAATTTCAGACGTTTGTACGTGTTCAAAAATGATATAGAGTTAGGGGGTACTGACGAATGTTTCCAATGAAACTAAGGTACCAAGAGTATACATAGACAAGGTTCCCCAGATAGGACTTTCGCCTCCACCCACTTGAACAGTTGTCATGTTGAATATCAGATTCATGGCTTCGTAATGTTTGCACAACACACGAGCCGTGCCAACAACGTCATGGAGAAGAAACATTGACTCCTCAGACCAGGTAACTTTCTTCCTTCGATCGAGTGTCCAATTTCGGTGTTTCTATTGGCCACGAAAGACGTGTTTTCCTGTTTTGTAGTGAAATCTAAAGGACTGTTGTTAGTTACTAGTTATTAAAAGCTATTTCGTTTTAAGATCCATCTTATGGAACATACTGATAAGCTTTGTGACGATCCCGAATTGAAATACGCTGTAATTTGTTACATTGTAGCTCTTCTGTTGTTGCATGCCTGGAAGTTTTTTTGGCATCGCTGCCATTCTTTGAAGAATTGAGATACTCTTACACGAAAAAAAAGATAGTTAGTGGATGTACATGAGCTTTTTCTACTAGCGCTCCAATCGTGCAGTGTTCAAAGTCACTTAAATCTCTCATTTTTCGCATGAACAAGTGAATTAATTAAACAGTTTTAATTGATGATTCTATCCAGGACGAATCATTGGGCACTAATTCTTTATATATCAACTTTAAAAACTTACTTTTAATTTTATGTAACTTCTATAGAATTGAATAAAATTTAATTTCAACAATTATGACGAGTAGGTCAATGTAATAAAAGCATAAGAAAACTGAAACGAATATGTTTTCGCCTTTAAATATTCACTGAAAAAACGCCTGATAGAGATTCCCGAAGTGTACACAAAGTCACCTCAGGAGTTGCGTTGTCTCTCTTCATGGACATCACATAATTTCATATTTTTAACAATGACTCATATTTAGTCGTATGTTTACGAAAATTAGCTCGCATTGCGAAAAATCTAAGTTCATTAAAGGGCCTCGTAAGTTGGAAAAAGTTTGGAAACCACTGTAATAGGCTTCTGTTCCAAATAAATTGAAAATTAAATGTATATATTTTACTTTCACAGTAATCAAATATCAGATTAAATATTGTTCTAGTGCCAAAAGAGATGGAAAAAATATATAACCAAGTATTGGTGCTGTTTGTTTTACTTTTTGAATTAATGTTTTTAGATCTAGTAAAACACACACACATATGACAATTATTTATCCATTTTTAGATAGACCAAAAAATGTTTTGCTATGGTAAAATAAAAGAGAGTAATCTTGTTACAATTACGAATAGCCGATGATTTTGATGAAATAAGGCAACGAAAAATCCTTTTATTCTCTAGAAACCTGCATATTAGTCGCCAAATAACAAAAAGTAGAATTTACAATTTCCAATTGATCGCATCAAACCAGTTTTTAATAAACTAAATTCTTCCTGAAATTTGAAAAAATTAAAAAATTAAATTTGAAGCGATGTCAGTTTTAAGAAGTTAGTGAAGTGCAACAGAGAGATTAATTTTTTTTAAATATAGGTATTAAAACGTCTTTGACACCATTTTCTCTCGTATCCCACCGTTATGGTAATTGAGCTACAAAAAGAAATAAGAATGTCAACCTAACAATGAGATAAAAAAAAAGAAAGAGTAAAACTTGAACAGAGAGAGAAAAAAACTCGTCGCGACACATAAAATTAAGTGCAACGACCAGACTTTGGATCATTAAAGAGATTGGTTTTGTTTCAGGAAAGGAATTTCGGTGTTTTTTATGCAAATTATTCCTCACTTTTCAGATTACAATGTTTATGCGATTAAAAATCCATTTGTTGTCAGAATAATCGGTACGGAAATAGGAGAGCATTATGAACAGAATGTTGTTAGAGATTTCTATGAGAACTATTTTCAAAAAACTATTCAATATTAGAAAGTTTACATAATAAAATAAATATACATTTTAATGCTAAAGAAACTTTAATGTTAGATATTTTTTTGATGTTTTCTTTATAATTAATGATGAAAAAATTGTTTAATCATGAGTAATGAGATTTAATATTTTAGCTCATTTTTTTCCTCAAGATATTCAGTAAATTAAACAATTACTTTGAAATAATTAGATTTTGTAACGTATATCTAGTTAATAAAAATGTTTCGCTCAAATGATTGCAAACAAAGCAGTACGTCTTGTTAAAGGAATTTTAATATAATATATAATTTAAATGGGCATATGGTGCTCAATATAGTGTATCCATTCTAACATTTAAGGTGCTAGTCCATATGTATGTTTGTTTATTAACGCAGCACTGAGAATCAACACGAGGACTATATGGTGATGGACCTCGTAATTTTGAACCTCGGGCATATGACGAGAATGACATCTGAGCTGTCCCCTAATTCTCCAAACTTCTCTACTAAGCAAACGGGAATACTTGGGACCTCGACCACATTTAACGTGCTTCAATCCCGCTATAGGGCAGTCTATAGAGGTATCAGGTTTCGAACACGTGACTCGACGAAAGCAACGTCGGTCGCCAGTCCGCAACTATGACGACTTGACGACCGGAGTCCCGTGCTAATTCAGAAGATCTCCCAAACTACCTCAGGGTAATATATGCATTGAAGATCAGAAGCAATGGGATTGCGTTACGCAAATGTCCAAATGGTAATAACATTCCGTACGAAATGCTTAAATTGACAGTGCATTGCCAGAGCTTTCATTTTTACTCAAATGATTCGAGTGAAAGGTTTTCTGACGTTATCTTGGATGCATGTAGCAAATTAACAGACCTTTAACGCAGAATATTAGTTAGAGCTAGACGCTTGTGGCATTCCATTTCATATGTTGTTAAAAAATATAGCATTCTTCTACCAGAAGTGTCAAGAGAGTGTTTAGAATTATAATTTTATGTATTACTTCCAACCATGGGCAATGAAGTGGCCGACCGCGTCTACTCAATGACCGAGACCAGCAGCTTCTATGTAGAGTAGTGATTTGTTATTAGACAAATAATATTGTATCAAATTAAAAAGAACTAATTTTTGACGTATGACAGTCGGGTCCATTAGTACAGTACTACGAGATTTGATGTTGATTGGATAAGGCAGCAAAAGATATATTCGAGAATTTTTACTAATAACTCCATCGGTGCAGCATTTTTTCGGGGTTCATGAATTTTTCGGTTAGATTCTAGATGAGTGAAAAAATGCTTCATAGTCAGATGAATCACGATTGTAGCTGGTAGCAGCTGATGGTGGGGTTCGAATGTGGCGCAAACTTTACGAGGCTATGGATCTAAGTTGAAGCTTAAAGGAAACCAAAGAAGTCATTTTGACAGCTAGTTATGCAGCTTTTGTTAGCGTCTTTAAGTAAAAAACGTTTGTCCGTCAAATTTCCAATATTCTAGCCACCCCAAAATTCAAATATTTTGTTCATTTTCGTTTACAAGGAAGCAAATTTTATATTTACCATAGTATGCGGCGAGTACCAAAGTTATAGAGAGGCCCGAATAATTTGGGCTAAGGAACACAGATGAATGGTAAACGTTTCTCTTTAGCAATGAAATGAGACTCAGTATGAAAGGCTGTGATGGTTGTGCCTATTATTGGTACAATCTCCGATGCAAACCTTGCTCGAGCCTTGAGCTCTGTGGGAGTTAATGTAGCAAATAGGCCAAAGTTGGGTTTCTTTAAAAAACGATTTAATTCGAACCTCAGTTCAAATCTTGCCTGATCGGATATTCAAAATAATTAGAAAAAACTGTTTCATAATTTAACCTATAATGGATTAAACACTATTTGCTCATATATTTTTTGTTTAGTGCATTTTTTTAAAAAATGTTTCCTCTAAAATTGAGAACTTTGTGTGAAGTATCAGTACTCTAATAAATTGCTCTGTTGTTTTTTCTACTTAACTCTGGTTCGTTAACTTTAATTAAACTATTATTACAAAAAGTTCACGTGCCCAAATATTTATGAGACGCACTATTGATACACATCTGAAATAAAGTATCGTTAACAATTTCAGTGAGATCATTTTAATGGTAATACTACTTCTTAAACTGAAGACAAAACGACGAATATATCTCAGTTTCCAATAATATCCTTTTCGTAGCCCTCGAATCAAAAACGGGATAACAGGAGAAGGTTACATTCACGTTTTGCATAACAAAAAGCAACGACTGAAAGTGCATTATTCTCAATTTGAATGCAGAGCCAATTATTCTACCTGTATTTACATAACAAATGCTCTTTCGATAATTTTCAAGTACACACACAAACATTTACCATTCATTCATTAGTGTAGGATAAGTATCAAAGGAATAATCTTTTTTAGCATCAAAGCTTAAATTCTTGAAAACGGAGTAAATACTTTAATGATCTTAGTCATGATTTTCAGAACACTGAAAGGTTTGCCATTATCTAAGAAGCATTGGTTTATGTCTCCTCCCATCATTATTGATCGGTTTAACTTTCACAATAGAACAATATATTGTTTTTCTGGAAATAGAAATTAGTTGACAAACAAAAGAACGTATTGTACAAGTAGATAAACAGATAGCATTATGCACATAGACTATATAGTACTCTCAAATATTCTTATGCTCGAATTGATTTTTCTGGAGATCAGCAAAAAACTTAATGAAGTGAAAAAAATAGCTTCTCTTTAAGTAAAGCCTCAATTTAAATTCTTTTTATAAAATATTTTTGCCTTTTTCTAAGCAATAATGCTTTCACAGAGTTAAGTCGTAACATAATGACATTTTTATATGAGGTAGTAGGTCTTTGATGAGGACGCTGTGTCCTAGTTGTCATGGTAACGAACTCAGGATTGGCGCTGCTTCCGTTCGAGCCCTGAGGCTACTAAAACCCACCATGAAGCGGGGCTGATACACGTTAAATTTGTCAAAGTCAAAAATCATCGGAAAGTTTGGAGAGGGAGGTGCCAGATCTAATCAGGTGTCATCCTCGTCACTAGAGCAAAATTCAAAATTACGAGGTCCGTCGCTAATAGCCCTCGTATTCCGGCGTTAATAACGTAAGTGCAACGTCAATAAACAATCTGTAAATCATTATTTTCGACATTAGATTAAAACAAACAGGTCTCGAAACTGGAACACATTTTTTTGCAGATATAAAATTTTTTCAATGTCCTCGTAAGTTGAATGATTGTTTCATATATATATATATATATACATATATATATATATATATAACCAAGTCACTCACACACACATATGAGCATACACTCAACCATCTTCTGATTACACTGTCAAAATTAGAATTAAATTTTTTTTGTTTTAGGGATTCATGCTAGAACAAAAAATTCATGTAAAAAAGTATATTGGTGAACCATGTTCTTTCAAAATCGTGTAAAAAAGAGTTGAGAGTATATATATATTTCTACACACGCAAGCACGCACACACAAACATTCTAAAAAATATTACGGGGTGATTCAAATAACAAAACAAATGCAACATCATTAATTGATAGAATGTATATATTATTATTGGATAGAGATGACAGAATGTATTATTATTGTTGGAATTTTTTTTCTGTAAAAATAACAGCATTTGGAATTTGTGGTCCATTCCTAAT
>BMAW01115994.1:10623-37857 GCA_019974015.1 Nephila pilipes | reverse complement strand
CCAGGAAATATCTGCATAGGATCCATAAATCGGACCTTCATTACTAAGTCTACCAAGGACTCGAACCCGACTGATCCGCATCAGATAAATAATTTTATAGCATTAATCTTCATGATAAGAAATATATAGATTCTTTCACATCAGATATAGTTATCCAAATATTGAACTTTGAATATTCATAGATCTGAATAAAATTACTTGATTATCATCGCTGTAAAACTTTCTATTAATTTGTCTTTTGATTTGTGACTGTTTTGAATATCGACTAGTACTGGTTCAACCAACTGAAAAGAATACAGGGGTGTTACAATACACAATACAGAGACAGCCTTAAAGATTGCCTTTTGCGTTTTTGGCAACATAATTGGGATTGCTTTTTATGAACGTCATACTGAGAAGCAGCACGAGGGTTATTAGGGACGGACCTCGTAATTTTGAACCTCAGTCAAGTGACGAGGAAAACATCCAAGTTGTCGCCTACCTGTCCAAACATCCGCACCACAGTTAACGGGAGGACTCAGGACCTCAATCAGAATTAACTTGTATCAGCCCTATAGACGATGAGTCTTAAGTGGTATCAGGAGGCGAATCCATGGCTCAACGAAAACAATGCCGGCCGCAAGTCCACGACGATGACCAGTGGCTACCGGCCACTGCGGCCTCGTCAAAATACATATAAGAAGCAATATTTTTGGTGTAGAGTCTCATTTGTTATTTATAATATCATGAACACAATAAAGGTATACTGATAAACGAAAGATAAAGTATGGAATATATAAAAATAAATGAACATTCATGAAAAAAGAAAACGTTTAAGAAAGCATATACATTAACCTTGTTCACAGATAATAAAATCGTAACAATAACAACAAAGATAATACCCAAAACAATTTAATTACTTATAATTTGTTGGATATGTACTAACAAAATATCATCCTAAAGCTTGGAATATCATAGATTCGAAAGTTGTTAAATAACTCAATCACAATAATAATGTGATGTGGGAATTAATTAAAAAATAATAATAGTTAATAGAAGACCAGAGTTACAAAGCCATACTAAAAAACGCAAAACTGAAAGAATATTGACAGTTCAAAGATGTATAATCACTCTCTATATATAGATATAATAAAACATTCTGAAGCACAAGAGACACTCAAAAAGAGAATAAATATTCAACAGAGTATTATTCAAGTAGATTTATAGAGGATCAACACTTTCTTATAAAACATATATCTAATTAAAAGAGAAAGCTGAAAAGTTAATGTCTTCAAAGAAGTATGAATTTTCATGAAGGAACGTTTAAAATATATAAGATACAATTTAGAAAGTTTCTCCTCAGTTGATAATCTGAAGATCGAATTAGAATCCAACTGAAGATCATCAAGAGTTTTAATATATAATTTAATAAGGAATCACACAAGCCTCTATAAAAACATTTTAAATTAAAAGTTGATTTTGAAAAAAAAACCGTCACGAGAGTAGTTTAAGTGGAAAATTGATATAGTCTAAATGAGAGAGAGAAAACTCGGTTGCGATAATCTGATGATTAGGACAATGGCATTTATTTCCATATTTATTAAGAGATTAGTTGTAAGGAAATTAATCTATTCAAATTTAACTTTTTCTGTTTAAATTTATGTAGCATAGAATTATTGTGAGCTTATTATAATGTCAATTCTAAGTGAAATGTAGAAACGAAGCGCTTAAAGGGTAAAAATGTTTTTTTTTTAATTCCGCAGATGATTTATTAAAATCACAAATAAAAGTAAGTCTTATCAAGTGAAAAACTGTAGGACTATTTAAAAATGAATTTCAAGAAATTGTCTTGCTGTGTGCTGCAAATTTGTTTACTTTTCGTGAAGTTTGAAAGTTGTGTAATTCGTAAGATATTTTTATTCTTTTTATTGCATTATGCCATTCTAAATTAATTTCCATTTTAATTTCTTCATCTCTTTTGCGTCAGCCTCTGTCTTGACACTTTTATTTTGTTACGAATGTAAACTTACAGTATCCATACCGACACTTTCAATATACAATCCACCAATATCCTTGCATTACACATTGTTCAGAGAAGAATTGGAAAATTATTTGAAAGAAATTAAATCTAATACTGATAAGCCAGTCAACCGTTTGAAGCCATGAAAGGTTTGTTTAACGATTTTTCTAAAACTTCTTTGGTTGTTTCTCAGATGGTAGTCTGCCAACGGACAGATTATTTGCTCTAGTGATTCAGACCCAATTGATACATTTGGTTGATGCCATTAATTTTCTTAGGCTTTGTGGTTTTTGAATTTCAGCTATAGAATTTCTGAGTAAAATTTACTTTATTTCCGTTTTCTTTTCGACAACGTAACTGTACGATTTGAATGCCCTAGACTCCAATGAGTTCCTTCGATTGATGTAAAATTGAGCTCAACGACTTAAAGAGTTTCTTTCTTCAATCGCACGCCCCCCCCCCCTCGTGTGTGTGAAGTGTGAAGTTGCTAATTCAATATGCAATTTCATATGAATTGAAAATATAAAAGTGAACGGACAACTAAAAAGAATTTTTTTCAAAATTATTTTCAAATAAATTTGATTAATTTTTGGCTTCTAGAAATATTTTATTATTATAATTAATATCTATTATCTGAGCAACACACACTATCTTGTCTTTCAAGTAGTCTTATGGTGATATGTACATAATTTATTCAAATTATATGTTTTTTATATACGTGCGTACTATATGAATTTTTAAAAATTTTATTTGTTTAGTAACTATCTATATTTAATATTTTTTAACTTTGATTAATATTTTTCTCTGGCTTCACAACAGAAATCTAATGTTTTTTTATTTGATAAAAATATTTATTTCTGCGCTAATATTTCTTTTTGTTAAATTATATGTTTTTATTTGAATTGAGAGGTTATTTTTAATGACAATTTAAATTTTCTTGTTAGAAGAAATCTGTAAATTTTTAAATGAATGCCACATAAAATAATTTAAGAGGTATTGATGAGAGAATTAACAATTTTTCAGTAAGGCCATTTGACGAGGATATGACGTCTTATTTAGTACCGCTCACCTAATTACCACACCCCGTGAGGAGTCTGAGATATAGTTCCATTTAACGAGCAAAAGCTAATTTCACACAATTTTTAAGATGAATCAAAACTGCATTACGAAACTTGACTTTAAAATCTTTTTTTTTGCGATTTAATGAAATTATTTATTGACGTCACACTGAATAGCAACACGATGGCTATCCGAGATAGACCTCGTAATTCTAAACCTTGGTCAAGTGACGAGGACGACATCTTCCTCTCCAAACTTCTATACTTTGCTAAACTTCCATGCTAAGTTCTGGGAGAACTTGGTGCCTGTACCAGATAACATGCACCGGCCCCTTTGCCCGGCATGGCATCTTAGTGGCAGCAAGTCTTGAACCCACGACTCGACGAAAATAACGCTGGTCGCGAGTCCGCGACCATACCCACTAGGCTACTGTGCTCACTTTTAAGTTGTTAGAAGTAAATAATTGAGGTTTCTGAAATGTTAATCTCTTGTTGGCAGTTTGATGTTACGACGGAGAAAAACCCAGAAAAAAGAGAAGAGAATTTATTTAGAAATGAAAGCCTAACGGGTTCTTTTTTTGACAGTACAGTTTCTATATGATTCTTTTAACCCTTAACGTTCGAAAAGATTTCTCAGTGGAGACATGTATTAATGTTGTAGAGATTGAAAGGCTCCACTACGAAGACATATCTGCTATCACATATATACAGCAATACCTCTTATAAATAAAGTATATCTCTCTGAATAAAGATGTCTCTATTTAAAGGACAGTTCTGTTGAACCGATCACTTTGATTAGTATAGATATTTACTTATTATTAAGGGACACTTTTATTCAAGGGACAAAATATCTGGTTCGGTGGGTGTCCCTTATTGATAAGTATTATTGCATATAAATAGATAAATGAATAATTTTTGTATTGTATAATGGGAACTTGTGTAAGTTGACGACCTTCATGGTAAAATGTCGATGATTGTTGTTAATTGCTGCCATACGGCTTTTTGAGGGTTGGAGGTTTGTACAGTTAATACCTTTATTTTGTACTAATTCTGTAATTTCTTTCTGCCTGAAAAGAAAAACTGTAAACATCTTTAAATCATTTAACACTTGTAAATCGATTGATTATCCAACCGAGAGATTTTTCGAATGAAAAGGAAACTACAGAATCAAAGTAGAATTTTTGAAAAGGAAAAGGGAATCTACGGAAGACTACACATATTACGTTCCGGAAACAAAAAAAAATATTGTCTAGTATATGCTGCATTAGATAAATAGCTGAAGAACGCAAATAAACATTAATATAATGTTCGACATGCCTTGTGTGAAATCTTCGCTACATATTGCAGTGGAATCTATTTTGAAAATATCATGCAAGTACAGATTTTAAAAATTAGTTCAGTAATGAAGGATTACTTCTTCATTTTGCATGTATGTTTGCCTTTAACATTTTTATAATTTCTTTCAACCATTTTCACTCGTATATTATTTATTAATATACACGTATTGCATAGGATTAACTACACGCTTTTGGTTTGTTGGAATATATTGTAACAGTCCATCTCTAGCCCTAAGGGTGCAAAACTTGGATATTTTTGTGTAGTAACTGAATTTCAGACAATATTTTTTATAACACAGTTCGGAAATGCTATTTTGTAAAAATAATAATAATTTGAAACTGCGTTTTATAAATTGTTTTTTCAGAACACTTTAAACGATTTTTCATGGTACTTGAAAGGCGTTTAATGGAATAGTTTAAAATATTCTATTTTACAGTTTAATTGCAATGCTAGTGTTTGTTCAACTAACAGAAATCTCCAATTACGTATGTAAAAATTTGGGTTTGGCAATAACGTATTTAGTTTTAAAAACAGATGCAAAGATTCTTAATGTGAATTAAAAATGAATTGCAGAGATATTGAGTAAGAGTTGTAATAAAAAATACGATAACCGACTCATACATTGAGATATCGTAATATTTTAGTTATCATTAAGAATAAGCCGAGATATTGTGATAAAATGTATTTTACACACTAAGTGATCTTTATGTAAATGATGTTGTAAATTGCAACTATTCATGTTGATTTATTTTGCTTCACGAAACCGTAGGATGAAGAAACGTGCAGTTTCATAAAGTTTTAATTATTACCTCTGGGTATCGCAAAGCTTAATTATTCCTAAAAAAAATGAGATGGAAACTCATATTTTATTTATTATTCTTAAGAATTCTTTACATAATACCCATCCAGATTTATTCGTTTCTCCCAGCGTTTCTTGACCTTTCGAAGGATGTCATTGTAGAAAGCAGATTGAACTTTTTCTCTCTATACTGAGTTACTTCATTCCACTGCTTCACGAAATCAAACAAATCAACATTAATAGCTGTAATTTACAACGCTGTATGCATAACTATTTATTAATACGCATGATAAATTTTATCTTGATATTTCCCTCTTGGTTATTCTTAGTAATAATTAAACTTCTACATGAACCTCTCGAGAATGAAAATTTTTGTTAATGGATGTGTTAGAAGGAAAAGGAAGATTTTACAACAATTACTATTGACGCATGTTAATTAAAAACCAAAAACTTAAACTTTTCTTGAAATTACATATTTAATTTTACTTTGTTGATATAAATTTGATGTATGGTAATTATATAATTTATGATTTCAGGTTATGTAAATGAAAAATACTAACAGATGATTTCAATAAAAGATTTTCTGGATGTGATTTGCTTGTTTATTAACGTCGCACTAAAAAGCAGCTCGAGGGCTGTTGGCGATGAACTTCGTAATTTTGGACCTCGGTCAAGAGATGAGGATGGCAAATGAGCATGGATCTCCTCACGAAACTTCCACACTACTTCAACAGGAGGACTTTGAGCCTCAGCAGATTTAACGTGTATCAGCTGGGCTACATGCTGTGTCTTAAGAGGCATCAGGGTTCGAACGCAATGACTATAATTAATATGGCTAAAAATAATTTTCTGGAATATCTGTAATTAATATAATATTTTAATTGATTTCTCTAAAATGAAATACTCATTTTTCAAAATCTGTCATTGATTCTGGATTCGTAGGACGATACTAGAAATATCTGAATTTTTAGATCTCGTAAATTTTGAAACTCATCTGAAACTTAAGAATTATTTAGAAACAATTGTGTACAGTGATCCTACAATCAAATAAAGAGCCAATCAGCTTCAACAAATTCAAAATCCAGACTCCAAAAGGGACGTCAACTCTTAAATTCCAAATACTTTCTTGCTACCTTCAACCCAAACAATCAATCATGACTAAGCGAAATCGTGAGTGAAACCAATAAACAATCACATCGAAACAATCTCCTTCCGTTAATTGGTCAGTTGTTCACCGTAATGAATCTTAATACCTGTCACGCCAAGCTGAAATTATCCGACAGGAGTAAACAAAGTATATATATCCAACCTAAGAAATCAATAATTATGGATTAAATCATTATACACCAAAGCTTGTACTCACGAACAAAAATGAAAAGAATCATTGACAAGAATAGACTGCAGTTTGAAGATAAACGTTTGTTAACGAAGCCGAAAGCTTCAGCTGATTATGCAGGGGACAACAGGGTTTGCTCTTTCTTTACAAAAAAGTACTACAAATCATAAAATATTTGTATAGGAGTATCTTCTGAAAATATTTTATTATAAAACAGGTTACCAGTGCGAGTATTTGTTAAATGATCTGTTCCCAAGCCTGTGTCTAAATGACAGAATGAATCGTGCACTTAAAGTTTCTATAATATTTTTGTACGATTAAATAAGAAAACAACACCTGAAAAAAACAACATACCAATTCAACATTGAAACAGTTTATAATTTTTTTTAATGATTCCTCACTTTAAAATTATCCCCTTTTAGTTTGATTTGTTCAGTTTTCTTCTCACTAGAGTTGTGATCGCAGTAGTTTTGCAATCATGGACGCAGACTCGTGGTCAACGTTGTTTTCATCGAGTCGTAGGTTCAAGCCATGATGTCACTAAAGAACCGCCACGTAGCGGGACTGATGCATATTAAACCTGGTCGAAGTCTCAAGTTCCCTCCTGGCATGAAATTTTGAGGAGGGAGGTGCCTGCTCAAGTATCGTTCTCGTCACTTGACCGAGGTTCAAAATCGTGAGAGCCGTCACCAATAGCGCTCGTGTTGCTTCTCAGTGAAATGTGAATAAACAATCACAACACTCACTGCCATGTTAATAAGCAATCACATTAACATCTCATTGGAGCTGTACAATAAGTTACTAGTAACGAATCTCGGAATACAGAGTTTCATTTACTTGCTAACAAAGACTAATATTTGTTCCCTAGTAAACTAAATTTAACTAATAATTGTTCCCTTCTAAACTAATTTTAACTAATATTTGTTTCCTTCTAAACTAAATTTAACTTGCAACAAACATCGTTACTCTTCGTGCCAACTTTGACATCCAACAGTCTTTGCCAGTAATCCATTTTCAAATTCATAACAATGTAATTTATTTCATTTATAAAGTAACAAACAATTTGTAATTATATATCTTATGTTAAAGAAGAATTTATCAGAATTCGATCTTATTTGTGGTTAGTGAATGGCAGCAGTCTATGTCAGAATTCACCTTTCTTTGTTAATTAGTGTAGCGTAGATATAGATAGTGGGATGCCTGCTCAGGCGTAGATCTTATAAAGTGAAAAATACGTGGTACATTAACTATTGTTATTGAGTTGTGGAGTCGAGCAGAAATCATTAAAAACAGACATACTGAGTGTGCTAAAATAAGCAAGACTGAGCGTGTTAAAACAACAACAAAAAGAACGTAATTAAATTCAAAACTATCAACAAACTTACAACAGTAATTTTTGTAAACACCAAAATACTTTTTAAATTTGTTATTATAAGTCTACATAAATTTTTATTTACTTTATTGCCATTATGTGAATGTCTGCCTGAAATAATAAACAACAAAAACGAATAGAAAAGAAAAATTATTAACAATTCCACAATGTCTCAATCAAGAGTACGATCATTTGACTTTGTTACTATGATACCATAGAAATATGTTTAAGTTGTGGGGTCAAAATATTTTTGGTTGTGGAAAAAAATAGCAAGAAAAAAAAATTTAATTATAAAATAAGTTTTTATTTTAATTTCAACATTTCTTAATGTTTTGAAACAATTTCATTTAAGGTTGATTTTTTTAAAAAATTAGATTTCATTTCAGTTGCCTCCATTTCAGAATAAAACTAATTTGTGCCAAAGCGTAAGCATATAGCTTCAAGAGATGTAACAATAAAACCCATACGACTTTTTCTCGAAATTTATTACATTATGTACTTACTTTAAGGACTTTATTTGTTTAAAATGTATGAATACTACTCAAATTCTTCAATAATAAATTAATAAATGCTTTTGGATAGCTAAATCTTGAATTAGACTAATGCACTGTACTATATCTCTGACTGCAATTAGAAATGTGATAAACTAAGGAAGATGGGATCGCAAATCGATCTAAACGAGAACTGTAAAAGCAGATCTGGGAGAAGGGGAGCTCAGTAAAGTGAGTGAGTGAGAGTTGATGTTTGTGGTACAAGAGCTAAATCTGGCGATGTGTATCTGTGTTCTATGCGTTAGAAGAGGGGAGGGAAGAAATAGAAAAAAGGTAAAAATTGGTTGACAAGATTGATCGAAAATAGAGAAAGCTCGCTGGGTGTCTTAAAGGCGCCTTAATAATGTTTAATAAAGATAGTAAATCCTTTGGAAATACTATATACCTCGGTACTATGATTCCTGTATTTACCTATTGAAGGTAAACTCTTGAGGGGGAGAGGGTAAAGTGAATAATCAAAGAAAGGACTAAACTTCTAGTGGTGTTGTTCATAACCAAAATATGGGCAAGGAAAGAGTTTTTGTTAGTCCAAAAACCTGGAATGTCCGAGGGTCGAATGAGTTTAGCTTACGGAATGCTTTTCCGAACAGATAAGAAGTGCGTCTTCTCATCTTCAAGCGTATTGAAAACTTTAACACAACTGGGAAGTTGCACAATTACTTAATAAGCCTAGGATGGGGGGAAAAAACTATGGAAAGAACGAAAAGAATTTAAAGGAAAACATTTTGATCCCTTAAAACATTTTAACTAATATTTTTAAGTATTAATTAATACCTTACAGGTTTCTGTAAAGTATTAGGACGCAAGCAAATTTAGCTGCAGAGATGAAATTGAACATGAGAAAGAAAGTCTTTAAAACCAAATTTAGACTATGAAATTTCAGATTTAATCAGAACATCTTTGGTTCATTACATAACTGTAGTTTAAAACCCTTGAGCTTGTTCATAAAGTTGTAGATACTAGGGGAATAATTAATGATTGGGAAACACCTGAGGTTAGAAGTTTGACTTATCTCCAGTCTGCCTAATACTTTAGAGCTACATTCAGTTGACGAGGGCTACGATTGTACTGGTATCTCACTCTCTATCTATGGTAGCTTATTAATTTCGAGATAGAAGCAAAATGAGGATTATTGAAGACGAACCTCGAGTTATTGAACTTCGGCTAAGTCTTAAGGATGACACATTATCTAGCACTTTTCTCTCAAAATTTCCACACCTAGTCAAAGGGAGGACTTTGAACCTCGACCCGATTTAACGTGCAACAGCCCCGCAACTCGGCAGGTCTTTAGTGGCATCAGGGCTCGAATCTACCACTCGATGAAAACATTGGCCGACCATAACCACTAGGTGCCGCAGTCGCACTCTCTATCAATAATAGTTTAAATTATTACTGCTTTCAAATTACGTCTCAGCTTGAAGAAACTGAATCACTTCTTATAGTAACAGAATACAATAAAATCGATCGTTTGACTTAGAAATTAATACGCTATGCTAATATAGTATTGACTAAAATATTTTAAGAATTCAGATCAGTTTTCATGAAAACATTTATAGTAGAAATAAAAAGAATCTGCAAAGGAATCATTAATGACAATTATTGTCATAAAAGGCAGATTAATAATTGTGTTCAGTTGCATAGAAATAACTTTACCTCAGTGAATCAGTGGAAAGAAGCATTGCCAGTAATTCAGGTGTAAAACAAATATTGAAGTTAATTTTTTGATGAATTGATTCTACCATTTATACTGCGCGGGCTTTGAATATGATTGATTGATTGATTGGTTTTTTGGTTAACATTGCACTTTCAAACAACACGCGGGCTATTGGTGACGGACCACGTATTTTTGAGCTTAATCAAGCGATGAGAAGAACACAACTGTTATAGAAGCTTTCGCAATTTTCGGCAACTTTAAAAATAGACCACCAAAATATTTCAATGGTTACCAATATCTTAAGCGTTAGGGAAGGGAAAAAAAATTGTCAAAATAAAATTGTTACCATATAAAAAAAAATCGCTTTTTCGAGTATCCTTTACTTCATTTTAAACGTTAATAACTCCTGTTCTAACATTTGTACCATACCATGGATATTTTGTTAACTTCAATGATAAGAAATACGCATTAGCTTGTAATATTCAATAATTCTAAGGCTCCTGTTTAATGGCCATTTTGATTTCGTGAACAAATTGTTGATCCTATGGAATTTCTACTACCGTCCTCAAATCTATTCTTCCTTATTTATTTGAATGCATAAAACTGCTTCCGAAAGAGAAAAAAGTAATGACATTTTTTGCAGAATTATATTTCCCACCGATTCTTAAGATATTTTTACCGCCATTTTAATTATTCTTTTATAGGTTTTCCGGTGTTTACAAAAGGCCACGCTAGCCTAGTGGTCATAGTTGTGGACTTACGGTCGGCGTTTCGTCGAGTAGTGGGTACGAGTCCTAATGCCATTAAAGACTATGTGCTAAACCGGGCTAATGAATTTAAAACTGTCGAGGTCCTAAGTCCTTTCTTTGGCATGGTGTGTAAGTGTAAAAGGAGGTGCAAACTCAGGTGTCGTCCTCCTCACATTGATCGAGTTTCAGAATTACGAGATTCGTCGCAAATAGCCCTCTTGTTGCTTCTTAGTGCGACGTTAATAAACAATCACTAGCACTCACTCTCTGGTCTTTAAAAGTATTCTAAAACTATTTTCAAAAATCGGTTAAAATTGTAATCCTGGAGAAACCTACGTTATTTTTTGCTTTTTCGAATACATTTTTTACATTCAAGTAGATGAAGTAGCATAGATTTGAGGATGGTGGTAGAAATTCCATAGAATTAACATTATGATCATGAAACCAAAATGGCTTGTAGACGTTATCCTTAAGATGTACCCGCTATAAAGTACAATCAAATTTAACATTTCTTATTTTACGTAAGAAAATATTTCTACAACGTGAGTTGATTTTAATAAACATAAAAAAAGTAAGCCATTAAAATTGCTTCTAAATTTATATTATATTTATGTTTATTACTTATTTAAGTACTTTTTAAACGGTAAACATTTCGCTGTTTAGTTAAAATTTTTAGAGAAATAAATTAATAGGGCGATAAGAAATTGATTACGAAAAGAGAAAAAAAAGCCCTCATTAATTGGAACTATAATGGTGATGAATGAGTTTCAATAGATAATATGAGAAATGCCATAAACATTTAATATGTATAACTGTAGTTATGTCTTTTCACAACATTGCTTTTGATAACATTTCTAATTATAAAGTTAGCAAATTGATGAATAAAAAGTGAGTAATAAATTTTAACATTTCCTGTGGTATTGTTAAATGTTTTCAATTGGTAACGCAGGAAATGATATATATTAAAAATTCTATTTCTTCATAGTTGCGGATGTACAAATATAGTTTTTTTTTTTCAATTTCGCAGGAAAACAGTAACAGAATTCTATTCTCGAAATGAGATTGATCACTCAAGTTTGGATTCAGTTTAAAAACGAAAAGAATTCAATACAAGAGTATTTTAAACAGCCGATATTACTCAAAATATTTATCAAAAATCTTATCAATGTTTCAAGCTATTTTAAAACATTCAAATAAGGTAAAATAAAATATTTATGTATTATCTTTTTTCTTCAAGTACAAATATATTGAGCATATGCAAGTGACGAAAGATCGAATCGAAACAAACAGGAAAACATTGAGGGATCTTGATGCAAGAAAATTTTGAAAGCTTTTCTTCAAAATTTCGAGGAAGAAACACTTCAAAGATTTAAAAATAAAAGTTACTTCACATAGTAATAAACTTGCAAAAAATTATTTTTCATAATACGCTATTTTAAAAAAAAATCAAAGAGAATGAAAATGATTAATTGCCTTAACAATTTAACTGATAACAACAGAAACTTTTAAACATCGTAAACTTTATATATTCATTTCCTTATGATGATTCTGCTAAAAGCAATTAAAAACTGATTTTCCTTCTTTGATTTTACTGTGTCGTCATGCTATTTTCATAAAAAAATATGAAAATTATAAAAATTAAAAATTTAAAACCAACGTTTTTAAAAACAACCTTTTTATATGGTGGCAAAGTTTATTAAAGAAAATTATTGAAATATTAGTTAAAACTGTTAGTTATTTTTAACTTTAAAATTTTCTTAAAAAGAGACATTTGTGAGAGTATTAAAAAATTCATAATACTCATAAAATCAAAATATGCATTTGAAAGTTTGTAAGTCATTCTATTAAAATAAAATGGGAACCAGAATTCAGAAAAAATTATTGTGATAAGACATGGCGCCAAATATTGGAAACTTTCTTTCTTGCCAATGATTACTGATTAAAAGTCAGCAACCCTTAATATCTGGGAGATAGTAAAGGGGAGATAGTATCTCCCCTTTGTGAGTACAAAGGTTTTACGATACATCATGCGGCGTGGGGAGTGCCCGGTGTTCCCAGAAGGAGAAAGAAATTTTTTCCTTAATCATAAAAGCGCCGAGAGGAAAGAATATTTTGACTTATTAAAATTATTGAAATATTAGTTAAAACTTGTCGCAAACGTCTAAATATTTCATTGTTAGGCGAGTACGAACGATTCCCAAAATTTCAAAGCTCTAGCTTGATGGGAAGTTGGTTAAATTACCGATCGAAAATTTGATGACACACACACACCAAGTGAAATTCAGAAAAACGTTTTAATAATAAAAATATGAAAATTATAAAAATTAAAATATTATTCACTGCTTTATGTGTGAAATATTGTATTATCAATGTAAAAAAAGAATTTTTTTTTTTTATTTACATCAGTTTGAAAGTGAGGCTATGAATATTTTGATTGAAATTTCCATCAATTAGCCTCCTCTAACCCATACGTTGCGCGTCCATTTGGTTTCCAGAAGAGGTTCTCCTTTAATATGTGGGCGGGAAATGTGAGTGATATCCTTATAAGTCCATACTTTCTCCTTTCCCCCTCAACTTCCACTCAATTGAATGCTGTTCTGCAGCTTTCTGGAAAAAGATTAAAGTGGAGTTATATCGCGTTCCCCCCCTTCCCCTAACTCTTTAGGAATTTAATACGATGTTGTTTGAATTTAGAAACCTGTACCTATGAATAAAACGTAGCTTCGTGAGGGCCTTCCTTCATTATTAATCTATCTACAGCTATTTTTAAATCTAATTAAATAGTGAGTAAGTTCAAAACTTCAATTGAAGACAGGTAAAAGGAAAAAAATACACTTTATTATCTATCAAAGAAAACACGGGTGACGCACCCCCGGGTTACCCTAGCGTTATCTTCTCTATTTTCAACCCTCCTCCTTTTCAACCAGTTTTTGTCTTTTCTTCAATTTCTGCCCGTCTAGACCACAGTTAAATCTTGTTTGGCGCAGCATAGCCATATCTGGCTCTTTCGCCAATAAACTTTACATTCACTCACTCACTCACTCACTCACTCACTATCTATAAAAGAATATGCAAAATAGATCTTATAAGTTTATGTTTAAATAATAAATTCTTAGCTTACCAAATAATTCATTTCGATTCAAGTACTTCTCGCTTACAGAAGGTTCGATAACTATTATTCTGATCAGAAGTCCTTTCCAACAATCTTCAATATAAATGATTAATTACGATGATTCCTTCCAATCTATAACATCCATCAGTTTGTCGTTATCCTCTATTTCCCTTTTTTATCTTTTCAATTCTATTTCTTTTTTATATCACTATTTTTAATTGGACTCACTTCACTTCTTATCATCATATAATTTATCTAATCACGCTTCGTTCGGTTAGTATGCATTTGTAATTGTGTGTAATTCAAGCTACAGAAAAAAACCCGAAGTTAGTGAAGAAAAAATCGCGAATAGTCCAATGTTCCAATGTCACAACTTATGCAGATTGGAATAGAATTATCAAAGTATAGGTCATAGGATAAAGGAGATTAATTTATAAGCAGCGAAAAATTTAATATCGGGGGGATAGAGCATGAGAGCGGAAAATATAAACGAAGTTATCACACTAGTGGCCACGCTGAGTATAGTTATAGGATCAGAGAGAGAGAGAGCAAAAATCTACAAAGGACAGCGAATCCGACCCTGATTTAAATTTTTACTAAAGACTCATTCGCGAGTGGTTCATAATGGTTATAATATTAGATTCAGGCATGAGAGGGAATTTATCTACTGGTTTTACTATAAATATCTCGTATTTTGGATTACTCTGTTATGCTACTAAAATCAAATTGCGTTTCTGCGTAGTAAGAATTTATTAAAGATTTTGTTAATTAGTGATTCTTTTTATAATGACTGATAATGGAAAGAGAAGGAAATAATACCGAGGTATTGCAATATCTCCAGAATTAATTGATAATGTTCTAGACGACACTTGAAATGCTATAAAGATTCATCCCGATGGGTCCCAGCTCACTTCGACGTTTATGCACTTGAGTCAGCACCACGTTTGCCCCTTGAGGGATTGAAAAAAGGGGACGTATTACTTGGCAAGTTATTGCTTAAGAAACACGAGGGTTATTGGTGACGGACCTTATAATTTTGATCCACGGTCAAGTGAGGAGGATGACATTTGAGCTGTACTCTCAAGTTCTAAGCTACCGCATCACACCTGTGGGTAGACTTGGGATCATGATCAGATTTAACATGCATCAGTCTGCTTCGTGGCGGGTTTTCAGAGGAATTAAGGCTCAAGCCCACTACTCGACGAAATCAACGCCAGCCGCCAATCCGCGACCATTACCACTGAGAAAACGTGGCCACACTCACCAACGAAACTCCAATTCTATCAGTTGAAATTATTATTGTAAAACATTCAGTTGTGTTGCTGAAATACCAGGCATCTTCGAAAAGGAATGCTGATCACTTGCTAGATCCAGCTCTGCTTAGATGTTGAGCACATTTGAGTACTTACTATAGTATTGTTCGGCCCATGAATTTAGGGACATCTTGTATAATATTGTTACCATTCGACCAAGAAGGAGTTGTCATTACATAGTTAGTTATTAGCATCAGTTTCCTTTTTTAAAAAATTTTGTTCGTCTAAAGCACCATATTCAGAGCTTCAAAGACATTTTTATGAACATTTTCCTCAATTAAAGCTGAATATTGTGATTAAGGCTCCCATCAACTGGCCATTTTGATTTGCTTATTCGTAATGTTAATCCTATGGAATTTTAATTAACGACCTCAAATCTATACTGTTACATTTAATTGAATGCAAAAAAGTGCATCCAAAAGAGCAAAAAATAATGAAGGTCTCTGCGTTTGTTACATTTTCTCCCCGGTTTTTGAAAGCAGAATATTTTTAATGACCGGAAAACACACAAACGAATAGTTAAAATAGGGGTAAAAGTATTTTTAAAAATCAGAGGAAAAATGTAATTCTGAAGAAACCTTCATTATTTTGTGTTCCTTTAGATGTATTATTTATATTCAAATAAATAAAATAGTAAAAGTTGTGATTGGTAGTAGAAATTCCATAGGATTAACATAATGTTTACGAAATCAAAATAGCTTGTCGATGGAAGCCTGAAAATGTTGCTTCCAATAGTAGATTTTTAGTTATTATGTGGGGTATGAGTTTTACATCGGTGGTTTAATTTTTTGAAAAGAAAAATTGTTAGTAAGACTATGTAGCAAATAATACGATGTGTTCATATTTTGCTTTTTGAATTTTATTTTTATTATTTTCATTTATACTTACATACATAACACATTTCGCACTATTTTAATAATTAATCTATACAAAACCTGTCTCAAAAACAGTATAATTTAAGGAATTACTTGTTTTTTTTCTATGTGTAAGCTAGGACTTATTTATAATACCTTTTACTGTAATTTTGTTATCTATCATCTTTTTTTCAAATTATCATTAGAATTATTTTTTGAATAAATGATTTTTTTTCTTTGCTTGGGTATGTGTTCAATGGGGTTTCAGTTGCTTATGGATAATATAAGCAAACTGAACTAATGTATTTCCGTTGTTTTTTAATCAATCGTATGCGTTACTTAATAATAAAATCCAATTATTATGTTCTTTCCGTGACATTTTTGCAACCTCTACGTAACATTAAAATAGTATTGTATTTTAATATGTGACCATATGTGAAAAAGTACTTTCCGCACTATTTTCTGAAAAATGAAATCACCAAACAACATCCAATTTTCAATTCCCATTCTTAGAAATAACAAATTTATTCCAATTCCAACTTTGCGGGATTTGTAAGATAAATAAATACACTTGTTTTGTTTTGGCTATGAAAGAATATTGACAATAAAAATATCTGGAGCTCCAAAGAAAACATCATCGTTCTTTCTTCATTTTTAATGAGAATTCAGTCATGAAATATTTATAAAGAACGTCGAGAAAAAAAGAATGGAATAAAAAGTTAATTTTCGAGCTTACGTACATAAACTCGTCTAACTGGAATCGTGATTAAAAATATGGAATGTACGCTTCGATATCAATGCATCAATTCGTGCGTAATATCATTTGGTTTTTGCTGTTTCAAAAGAGGCGGGATGAGCGCTTTACGTTGCCATGGTTACGCATAAACAGCTAACCAACAAAATTCTCAGTCTTTTGTGTTGTTTTTTATTGCTTCATGTTCTTAATGGTTATTCTTTTGAATCCTTTTGTCGTGGTCTGAAAGAAGGGTTTGGTTTTGTGTTCACTTAATTTCGAACGAAATTGAACGAAACAAAAACCTTCCAAATTACACCTTGCAGATTATACAAGCACCAAAAAATTGAATAATAGTCCTTACCAAAAAGTCTGTTGCTTTTTATGAATAATGAAAAAAAATGACTGAAATGCTAGGAAGAGCGCTTTTAACGATAGTCAAACATGCAATAAAGAATTATTAGTTCTTAAGTGAGAAGTCTACAACGAGAAATTTTGGCAACTGTACACACAGAGTTTGAGAACTTTTAAAAACTATGTTACATGACAAGAAGTCAAACAAAAAACTGTTATCTGTATAATATTATCTGGGAGAAGTGTTTAGAAATGTATATTTTATTTATTTTGTTTCAGTTATTTTTCATCCGCAAAAAGCATGAAAGCATAAATATGTATCCATCGAATGACATTGATTTAATTTTAAAGAGTCAAGAAACTCACACGATGCAAATTATTAAAGAATAACCGGCAATATTCATTTGTAATATGGTCGATATTCAAAACAGTTTATTTGAACTTTTTATTTTTTGTAGAGTGGGTCAAAAGATTCAAGGTTATAGTCACAATATGAATCAATTTCTTATTATGACTGTAATAACAGTCATAATAAATAATTTTATGTGATTATTATAATAATTAAATAATAATCACATAAAGTCATTATTTGAATGTCAATTCGATTATATTTCAATGCTTCGTTGTTTAACTTTAAGTGATAGTTTATAAACTGTGAGCTCTTCTTAACATAAAAAGGCGTCCTGTTATATAAATTCATATGGTTATATAACACACATACTTTTATCTACTACATTATGACATAAAAACTAGGGGAAATGGTTTTAGTACTGTAAAAATCAAGATTGAATGGATTTTATATAAGGTTCATTTATGTATGTCATAAGATCATACTCTACAGATAATTAACAATGCTATACAAGGAAGGATAGTAAATATCAGAATCTTATTTATTGTGCTTACACAATATAACGAGAGGAAGACGCTAGGGCATTTATGGATGCTATGAGGTTATACAGCGTTCAGAATTCAGGACTCCATGTCACCCCCTTTGGAAATGATAACAGCTCTTATCCAATTAATCATCGAGTTGAACTGAGCTTGGATTTCAGGCGTGTGCATATCATTCCAAACGACTTCAACTATAAGGCAAAGTTGATTCGATTTGATTTTGATAGTTTATTAACATCACACCGAAAAGCAACACTTAGGTTATTGGAAAAGAAACACGCGATTTTGAGCCTCGGTCAAGTCGTAAGGACGACATCTGAACTGGCACCTTCATCTCCAAATTTTGTACACCACGCCAACGGGAGGACTCGAGACCATGACCAGATTTAATGAGAGTAACATGGTTGGTCTCTTCAGTGGTATCAGAGCTCGAACCCTCAACTCGACGAAATTAACGCCGGTCGAGATTACGACCAGTACCACAAGGGTACCGTGGCCACACTAAGCCAGAATTCATCAACCGTAATGGCTAGTGAGTGGTGACATGTCAAACTCTCGGTAACACATGACCAGTTGCTATCAGAGGGTGACAAATCTGGAAAATGGATTAGCGATTACAACAGCCGATCACCCCTTGTATCAAGGAAGGTCAGAAAGGCACGAGCAACTTTCGGATATGCATAATCTTGTTGAAAAGTAGAATCACGGAGGCATTGACTATAGGACACAGCTACGGAATTTAACACGATGGAAATTTAAAGGTAGCCAAAATATCGTCTATGTGAACAATAGGTTTTGGGTATCTCTGCAGAATGATATGTCTATTATGATTCTGTACAGGGACTTCTCTGAAAAGACAACGTAACGCCCCTCCCGTGTCTATGATCGTTGTTCAGTTTATTTTCCTGCAGGCACGATTGTTTCTGCTTCAGCATCAAGGAAGCCGTAACAATGATCGCCATGCTGACTCACCGTGATGCTGCACATGCCCTCCTCCTGCCTTTGCGGGCACTTGTCATCCTACTGTGACAAAAGTCCTTCATAACTTCATTCTACCGACATCATTAAGTTTACTTAAAGTCAACATGCACTAAATTCTAGTTGAAAATACGACAAGAGAAAAATAAAATATTTTATCACTGAAGTAAAGAAAATGTCGCACTCTCTCTCTTGTGTCCCACTCAGCTTTCCAACCCTAGATTATGATTTAAAAATGAAGTCTTAGCTTGCAAAATCACTCCTTCTGATTCCAATAATTTTGGCTAATAGTAGCTTCGCATCTTAGTACTCGACTAAGAATCACTTCAATCCAAACATAATTAATTACGATATTTCAATCGAATATGTTAATAACTAACAGCGTGACGCTAATTTTTATCTCCCCTTCATTTTCCAATCAATTTGATTTCTTTTACATATCACTATTTCTAATTCACTTCACTTCTATCTTCACGTTATTTAACTAACCACGTTACATTTTGTTTGTGAAGTAATTGTAATTTTATGCAACTCAAATTACTATAAAGTCCCAAATGTTAGTGAAGAGAAAATCGCGAACAGCCCCAAGTCACACTACTAACGAACTAAGCTTCTGATTCAGGTTACCTGATGTTTCAGTACGATCCCGTAAGCTAGCGCGGACAACTTAATTGTCTTATGAAGCATTACTAGTCGGGGTCCGCTGAGATCTTACGTGGTGTTCATCCACGGTTCACTGGGGTCCATCAATTCTATACTTGCATATTTGTCATGATATCCCAACCAACATAAGCAGCAATATATAGGAGCTATAAATCGCAGTGCCAGGATACCACAATCCTGGCGAGGTTGCTTTCCAACACATGCTGGTAGGAGTTCTTCCTTTTCACATAACTTATAACACCATATTTTAATAACCAAACAATTTTCGAATACCACTTTAGAAGGAAAACCCTTTGTACATTGTTCCTTTTTATGTAGACGGCAGATGGAATTACTCCCTAAAACGCGCTGAAATGCTACATATTTACATACCCTGTCATGTTATATATTTCATGTAAATTCGACATTTGTTACGTGCTGCTTTCTTGGTGTAGCAGTTTTAATGACCAGTAATATAAATATTTATAAATTTGGTAATTGAGTACCATAGCAATTAAGACTTATAGGTGCACACAATAGTCCTAGGAAAGACCCTACTGCGCCTCCAAATCACAAATTTAATCAGTAGGAGCAGTGGTTGCGGTAACTGAGAGTTCTTTGCTTCAAGCCTCTGTACGACGATGCTTAAACCGCGCCATATGTTTGAGCTCTGTTCTTCTTAAGATCCGTTGTGTAGAGGGACTGATTCACTTTAAATCTTCTTGGGCTCTATTCCCTCACATTAGAGGGCTGTAGTGTGGGGAGAAGTGTGATATCTCAAGAATCGACTTCGCTACCTGAGGTGTGGTTCAAAACTAAGAGGGTTAATGAGTGAAGTAGGTGACTTCGTGTCGAAGGGAAATATGCTTCCGTAAAATGTTCTAGAGAAACAACAGCTCAAAAGAGCCAAAGCTTTTAATCCATTGTGAGAGGATCACCAAACTTTAAAAAATTAATAATTTTTTTACCTTAATATTTAAAGATAAAACTCTTTTTTCTATTATGATACTAAAAATAAATATAAAACGCCTTTTACGCAGAAAAAAATAGATTGGTTCTAGCAGAAATGAATAATTTAAACTTGGTTTCTTCATATTCAATAGTGAAGTCATAATGTGTTAATATTTGAGTTCTTTTTATATAAAAAATAATTTTTTTGTTCAAGCAAAGCTTTTATAATATTTGTTGAAAATAACTATTATTAATGCTACTCTAAGGAATATTGAAAATAGATCACATAAATAATATTTAAAGCCAAGCACTGTGGAACGATCAAAGAAAGTGTATTTCGCTGCTAAATTCATCACTTCTCCATGCGATTTTTTACATTGATACATTAAATATACACCATCCGATGTTACTCCTTTAGGTAGTCTTCTGACGATATCAAGTTTTATAATTACCATATATTTTCACTTATGAGAAGATAGTCGAATCATAAAAAGGCAAACAAAATCGGGGGTTATCTTTTAGGACAAATGCAAAATAAAATCAGATTGAAATTTATATAAATATTAAAGCCATTATAAAATGAAGCAAATTACTCACCAATAAATTCAAAATCTTTATATTCATCATCAAGTACATATTCGCTTTTGTTGTTGAGAAGCTTAGCATTTGGGTCCCATTCTGTACCAAGCGAATCGATTTCAGCTTCGTCATCAATATCCCATAACAAATCGCTCTTGGTGCCATTAGAAATCCCAATATTTCTTAAGGATTTGTTAGAGATAAATGTGAGTTCTTGATTCAGCATGCGTTACCAGATGCAAGTAAATGAACTTGTTGCATTGATTGATTTGATTATTTATGAATGTCGTATTTATAGAAGCGACATGAGGGCTATTGGCGACGAATCTCGGTCAATTGACGAGGATGACAATTCAGCTGATACCTCTATCTCCAAATTTCCACGCTACAAGGAGTTGGAACCTTGACAAACATCATGTGCATCAGCACCGCTACATGGTGGATCTTTAGTCGCATCATAACTTTATTCAGGAATCCGCGAGTTTGTGACCATGACCACTAGGCTACAGCAGCCCAATCTATTTGTTAGATACATGACAGATCGTGATTCGGCTTCTATAAGTACTTAAAATGTGTTCCAAATGATAAAATAAATTCATCGGCCGTTGATAATTTGAGGATCTTCTTATAGGATAGATAGATGCTAAAACTACAGAACTTTGACCAAAATTTATATCTCGTCTTCTTTGCGAGAATATTCGGTAGTTATTCTGTGCTATAAAGTCACGACTTTTTCAAGGAGATGATACGTTTTCGTGATTGCTTATTATCAAGGTCTAAAAAGCAACACTGTTAAGTGACGGTACTCACAATTTTGAGCTTTGTTCAATTAAGGAAGACGATACCAGCGTTACAGCCTCACTCTCCTGAGTTCCACACACCGACCTATGTGAGGATTTCGATCCAAGCAGATTAAACACGCATCAGCACCTCTCCTGGAAGCGACTTTAGTTGAATGAGACACAAACTCCATGATTCGAAGAAATCAACGCTGGTCGTGAATTCGCAACCATGATACTCAGCCATGTGTATATTATTTCTCACATATGTATTAAAACTTGTATTAAGTATCATTCACGAAAAGTTATATTTAGACTCAGAGCTTGATTGATTATTTTATTAATGCCGCACAACGAACAACACAAGGATTATTACTGACGGAACTCATAATATTGAACCCTAAATCTCAGTATCCAAACTTACATACTACCCAAATATGAAGACATTGAGCCTCAATAGATTTACCATGCATAAATCTGCTACGCGTTGGGTGATTAGTGGGATCGAACTTAAGAGTCAGGAGGAACTCGCGATGATGATCAATCGCTTACCACAGCGTGTTATGAGCCTGAATTTAATTACCAATTTAGTTAATATTCCTCATAATCAATAAATATCTGAAAATTAATTAATTTTTTATTTGCCTACTATTATTCAGTAATTTTAATATTGTTTTATTTGAAAAAAAAATTAATGCAACTCATTTCTTACAGTGCTCTTTGAAAATCATTGTATGGAGATAAATCAAAATATTACTCAAAACTATAAAATATGCTTTCTGCTAATATTAGATGCTTACGGCATATTGTTCATGAATTTTTATTTGAGAATATATATCCTATAATAATTTTATCTTAAGTTGATGCTATTTTTTAACATTTTACGAAGAAATTCTTCTTCTAAAAATCTTTTCGAGCATTTACAATTTTACCAAACTCATGCAAAGTAAAATTAATATAGAACAATCTTTCATTCATTTCAGAAGTAAAGATTGTCTGCATAATCGAATTTTTGAATAATTTAATTTTACGCTTCAAATGCTGTTTTGGTAAACAATGGGAAAATGTTTCACAGTGAGAAATATCTCCTTAGAAAAGCAATTTTCAAGCATTTCAATTTTTTATATCAGAAAAAATAAATCTCAAAATTTAAAAATAACAATTATTATCAGCAATATTATTTCGAAAAACATAACGGTACAATAGCAAAAGTATTACCTTTATTTTTTTGAAATACTAACAAAAATATTTTTGTAGATTAAATTTAAAGGATATAAAATAAACATTTTTAATACATTTAATACACCGTATTAAACAGTTATTCTGTTACGATAACTGTGAAAGCTGCAAGCAATATTTTTTTTACATTTTACTCTGTAATTAGAATAACTCCTATTATTAAAATTTAAAATATATATTTTAAATTTTCAATTACTTTTTGTGTAAAGGGAGAGAGAGAGATACTAAAGTAAACTTTAAACAAAAACTCATTTTCAATGCAAAAAGATAATTCATTAAAAGCATACTGGATGTCATACTTATTTTACGCACACACTTGTTTCTTTAAAAAATAAAATAAATAAGAGATGCATTGAAATAAAATATTGAATACATAATAATCCAGTGTTTTCACTTAAATATCTTGTGAAATGATTTGTTTTCATGCGATACGATAAGGCAGATACTATTTCTATTTACTCAACAATGTCTGACACATGTATTCGATGTTAATTTGGAGATAACTAGACACTGTGTACAAGAACGTTTAGATATGGATTGGGTTCGTTTTATGTACTTTTACAACCCTCATATATTGATTGATTGTTTATTATTTACATTGCACTTAGCAGTAACATGAGGGCTATTCATGTATCGAAGGCTCAATGGAATATAAATATAGTTTTCCACTTAAAAATTTATTGAATGTTAAGACAGTAAACCCATCCTACCTAATAATAGTACAGATTTTTAAAGGTATCTACACGCTTTAAAAATTCAAATGTACTTTTGAATAAGTACTGTTTATTTCTAATTAACTTCGTTTGTGAATAAAATCCAGATAATATTGTGAAGGTGGTTCTTATTTTTATTACGTCATTAACTATAATTTTATTCTGCCCTGCCTCTTATTTCTTCCACGATATTTTGCATTCATCTCTCTGAAGCGAACCAAAGAGATTAAGAACTCAAGTGAATTACATTTTCTCTTTTTTGTAGGCAAAAAACAAACAACAACAACAACAAAAAAAACCCGAAAGAAGAGGTTAAAATGGAGAGATAGAAAAACAAAATTAGAGTTGTTAGAATTTATTAGCAAATTAGAT
This sequence comes from Nephila pilipes, assembly GCA_019974015.1. Lineage (NCBI taxonomy): Eukaryota > Metazoa > Arthropoda > Arachnida > Araneae > Nephilidae > Nephila > Nephila pilipes. The sequence continues at coordinate 13,491 of BMAW01115994.1, read as the reverse complement.
TCAGATCAGACGAGTGAGAAGGCCATGACACGTGTTTGATATTATCCAATTCGAAGAAGTCGTCTATTGGACTCGTGCGGTGACAATGACAAGGTGCGTTATCGTCCATAAATACAAAGTTAAGACCTGCAACACGTCGACGACGAACATAAGACACAAGAACTTCATTTCTGTATCTTTAAGGAGCCACAGATACCGTCTCAAAGATGTGGAGGTCTGTTCGGCCGTCCAGCATGATACCTGCCCACCCCTTGATTCCCTTTGACGGAAAACGATGTCGTTCTATGATGTATCCTGAGTGAAAACGAGTCTCGCCTTCTCGCCACATCGTTAGCGTATGAGAATCAGTGTTCAGAATTATGGGAGATTCTTTACTGAATATCACATTGATACGCTATTCCAAACTCCAAAACTGATGTTTCAACAAAAGGACTTAAAGCCTCGAAAAACGTAGCGTACATCAGCTCCACTACCAAGCGGGTTTTTAATGCAATCAGGACTTGGACTTCTCGGCAACTGTAGCTACATTCTTAGTGCAAGTACATGCACTCGCAAGAAAAAAAAAAGCTCCATTGTAAGTACTAGGCGTGTTTTTTAAGTAATCATCATTTTTAAATATAGCAGTTGTAGCTCTGCTGTCGCCCTCCCACGCGGGTGCACTGAATTCTCTCATGGTTAGCTGCAACAAGAAGCTAACCAGCAATATGGGTACTCAGTACAGGAAGCATTCGTCTGCGTTTACGCTTGTTTGTGAGCATTAACAATGCATCACACAATTGCCGCCGATTGTGAAATACACTCTGTTACTCGTTTTCTACATGCAAAAGGTATGAAAACTGCCGAAAATTGATCGACAGATTAATGAAGTATACGGAAAAAACACTATGATCGGTGGAATGGTACAAAAATGGATCAGAGCATTTAAAGATAGCCGTACTAGTGTTTATGATGAGGAATGTAGTGAGCTACCGTCTGTCATCACTGCAGACTTGGTGATAAAGGGGAAGTCTCGAGAAAACAGATGCTTTGCGATTTCGTCTTTATCTGACGAACTTCCGCAAGTTTCAAGGAGTGTTATTTATAAAAATGTAACAGAGCTCTTAAATTATCGAAAGTTGTTCAAACGATGAGTACAGAAAATGTTGATCGTGTATGAGGTGCACAAAACCAACAAAGTAGACAGTTCTTTGTTTTTCCGTGAACCGTATAATGATAGAAGAGACGCGGTTTTAAGCCAAATTATCACTGGCTACGAAACATGGGAGACTCACTTGATATCGGGATCAAAACAGCGATCTATGAAATGGAGGCATTCAACATCGCCCAAAAAATGAAGCTCAAGCAAAGAGTTTCACACGCAAAAGCATATGCTCTGAGTTTTGAAAAGGCAGGGCGTGTTTCTTGTGGATTTCTTGCCTCGGACTGACACAATAAATTCAGAGATAGTATCAAATCTGTACTTAATAAAAAAAAAGCACGCTGAAACTAAGTTATTCAAAGAAGACTATTTAGTCTCGTGTGGTAATTTAAGAAATTCTAATAGTAGAAGGAATTTTTGATAGCTAGAATATTATCCATATAATCTTGGGTTTTAGTCTTGATTAACTGAAAAAAGTGTTCAATGAAACTTAAATATTATGGTATCCATAACTTACATCACTTCTGACACTTAATTTTTTAAATGTCAGAAGTGAATACGTTCAATTGTAAAATCTACTCTGAAATTATACAAGAAATTACTTTTTTGTGCATGTTTTAATTATACTCATTTAATTATTTGTAATTTTTACTACATGTAATACTAAAGATATTATCGTTACAACCCCGCCCTCCGTATATTTAATAAGAAAACACAGAGTATCACTCGAGTAATTTGAATATTCGGTCCTTATTCTAGCATGATTTAGTTCTGACCATTTCTTATAAATTCTATCAAGCAATATAATAAATAAATCTGAAATCTTTAAACTGCATTGCATTGAATAATTCTTTTCACATAAGTTTTCCCCCTGTTCTTTATTCTCTCAGATCTGTCATTCTTTGTTATAATTTTTTTTTAATAAGTGTGGGGGACTTTACTGTCATAAATAAATAATCAGATTTTTTTAAGAAACATCATGCTTTGTTCAGAATTTAAAAATTCACATTCTATGTAGTGTAATACTTCCTAAATGAACGAATTTTGTAGATATGCGATGATGAGAGAGTTGGAAGATAAATATTACAATGTAATTAAACATCGGCCATTTTAATTAAATTTTTTTCTCTTAAAATTTCTTGTTTCATATAAAATGCTTCTGTTTATTGTTTGTAGCGAATGAAACACTTTCCAAAGCTATAAATGTAACTATTTAACATCTACAGAGTAATTCCCTTGACTTATGATATTTATGTTATTATTTTAGTATAGCATTTTTGAAGCTCTATCCAAATTACTTTAAAAAATTATTATTGACATTTTACTGAATTAGTTTATTACTTTCTTTTTGCACATTCCCAAATTTTTCCTAATGACATGTAATAAGGATTTCTTAAAATAGTAGCATACTTGATAATTAAAGCTAAAAAATTAAAATACATTATGCATTTTGATTCTACGCCATAAGAAACCTGAAAGTAAAGCAAACTGATTTTGAAACTTTTTGTGCTGTGATCGGGTTTCATTTTCCGGCTCATTTTATCTGTATCCAATGATTCTAAATCGAATATTAGAGTTTTAAGATGTCGATTTTTTTTATCATGATTCTTACTAAGAGGAATTTTTTTAAGAATATCGAGTTGTCATTACAAAAATAAGCATATATATATATATATATATATATATATATATATATATATATATATATATATATATATATATATATATAT